>JAQFYC010000526.1:0-53382 GCA_034694165.1 Tomocerus mixtus
TTTGCACTCTCTGTTCATAGGTTTTGGTGGACACCAAGCATTCATACAATGATCTAGATTCAATTTTAAAATTAGCAGTTTGTGCTGGAACTAATTTACTACAATATCAATCAATTTTGCAAATTCATATATAAGATGTATAAGAATCTGTGCGATTACCTGGAACAGAGACCATGGGACAACAATCCCAAGGGGTAGCGACAAGAAGTGTATCATCACGGTTATTCATCCCGCAGTTATTCATCTGGCCCATACATGCGCTTCTGTATTTGAATTTTTCTTTCTCTAAACACAGATTATTTTGTGAAATTATTTAGGAATTGCTTTCTTTGGTCCTTTGGAGCACAATGTAGAAACTTTGCTTACCCATGCAGAAATACATTGGCTCTGGCTGCCACGGCAAGCGGACACTTACACAAGTCTTCATGGGATCTGGTTGTGGTGTTCCACACATATTTGCTATAATGCAAAAATAGAATATTTTACTAAATGTTTTACGAAAACTTCTTTCCAGCAACTTTATTTAAATAAAATTATATTGAACCATAAATATTTCATGAGCAAATCGGACCTTCTATGTATACCTACTAGGGTCCTAGTCCTATGTATTTTTACGTACAAACTAATTTTTCGCACATAGCATGTAGCTTGTATCCCTTAAAGCATGTATAATGATAATTATAGTAGCTCGGCTCTAACACTTAGAAAATACCACATATTATTTCAATTCAATATTTGGCCGATATAAATTGAATTTATATTGCTCAAATATTTTTATAATACTATGCTAATAAATAATGAATGCTAAGGTTAAAATTTTCAAGTAGGCATATAAAAGTTCATGCAATGCTTTGTGAGTGGAAGAACAAATTTTTGTGTATTCTGAAACTATTTAAGTATAGATTTACAGTTTATATCATATTACTTACCAATGGGTTAAAATATATATCGAAAAAATACAACTTACGTTGACTAAGGGCCATTTGTACAAAAACAATTAAGAAAGCTATGCACTTCATCGCGCCTCTTAAAACACAGAGATGCACTGCTATTGTTAATAAAATGCAATTTGCAAATTGTACTGTACTATGATTACGATAATAAAATATTGTAGCTTAAGTTTCACTTTCCCGTAAAGAATAGTTGTCCGCAGACCAAACAGTTTATCAGAACTGACTGTTACATAAATATCGTTTACAACAAATAATAATTGTACAGTAAAGACTTATGCTGCCAAATGGGTTGGACTGACAAAATTAACTGTACGTTTGGGATTTTTATGAAAATGTTCTAAAATTATTAGGTCAATGTTAATACATATTATAAATAGTATTTTGCCAGTAAGGGGCTGGGATTTGAATATATTCCTATATAGTATATTTCATACTAGACTTATAATAGTAGAACTCTGTCATTGTCCATTGTCGCAGGAAGCTAACATTTCGCCTACTTTTTGTTCTAATGTTTTATAACTGTTCCTCAACAATAGATCACATGCAGTTTGATGTGATGCTGAATAAATTTTGACACATTCTCTGCTTTCATTGGAAATGTAATGAGGCTTGTAAGGGGATACTATTTATGAAGTACTTACATAAACAGTTTGAGTGCTATAGAAAAGCTGTGTTATTATTATTATTATGTATACTGTTATCAACACCAATTCATCATAATGCTTTAAAAATCATTGTTGATTTATATATTTCATATTCATATAATACTATATCATACAATCTGCACGCGATTTTAATTGTGTCCACTACTCATCTGCAATATAATCCTTTAGTAAGGGAAGCAACATAAAAGTTATAGTCTATATGCATATATTATATATTTCTCTAATAAAATAATAATAATGCGTGTACCAGAATAATATGTTCATTAATTAAAATATATGGCTCCATTTTCATATGCAATACTGTAATATGGAGTGCGTAATCAATGTATATATCAATGTGTTTATAGGAATATCATAATTTATAACATAGATAATACCCAATTAGTATAAGTGTATCTAGTGTCCGTGCTCAACCAAACCAGTTACGGAATCAGAAGAGATTAAAGTTGCCAAACTTTTTACAATAATATTTTTCATAGGAAAAGTTAAAAGCATTTTGGTTCACTTATTTATAATTAAAAGTTAAGCAATGACATTTAAACATCGTTTCGTTTTGCATGTAACTGTACACTCATACTATGCTGTGTCTGTAGTCTGTAACATAGGACAGATGCTATATGCTACATTAACAGTGTAATACAGTGTAAAGGCCCACAATTCCATACCAGAAATTTAACAAGTTGCTGAAAATATTATCGTATGATTGATTCAATAATACCGGAAATATCACTACTAGCTAGTTTGCATAATAAGACTATTATATCCATATCCTACTAAAAGGTATAATATGCGAATAACACAAGCAAGGAAGCAAAAGTTACCTACTCTAATTCTAACAATATAACTATAAAGTAGGGACAGCTAAAATTAAATTGCAGAAGTAGAAATGAAAGTTGTATTTTGAAAGATGGTATATTGCGGATTAACAACACGCACACATTATTCTGCAGTGTATTGTTTTCATTTGTATTTATGTATGCATGTCTCAGGTTTTAAGGATACGTTTCTAATGAATGTATTTTAATTTCTTCTGGTTTACATATACTAACATATATTTACACATGCATGCACTTACTTCTTGCTCCAAATTGGATAGCCTCGAAACAAAATTTTTGCAGATATTACAATTTCATTTCTGACACAATGCTTTTAATAATTCAAAAACACAAATATCTGGGATGTAAAATAAACAGTGCAGTTCATCCAAACGTGAGCGTTCCCTTGCAATTGGAGGATTTATTCTAACTTCACCATTGAAAAGTTAGATTTAATATTAATTCCACGAGCGATGCAGTTGCGATGAAGGCTTCACTGGCTTCACTTCACAATTGAAAGTCTGGTTTTCTCTACGTTGGATCAAATTTTAAATTTTATTATCTTCCGAAAACATTTGCAAGAAAATTAGTTCTTGAATTTTGTACTCTCCCAAAATGAATATTAATGCATTGCCTAGCATTGGATTGATGGGTGGACCATTTTTTATGATCGTGTATGAAACAGTGATAACGGTATGAAGAAAAATTTAATCAAAATTCTGTTCTACTTAAGTGTAATTCAACTTCACTACGGATTTCATAAAACAGTATTATGATATTTTTTTAGCTAATCCTTACATTAATCATGTATTCCATATTAATGGTCCAATTTAAAGTGAATTCCACTGTAGTACACTGTAATTGTACAGGAATGTCTATCTGATCCACTAATATTATGAGATGCCATTGCATTGAATATTGTAAAAAGAGTATTCAGTTGCTTAAGCGTAATAAATGCAGATTTATTGGAAAGTAAAAACATTGTAAATAGTGAATACATTAAACTTTTACAAACTCCAATTCTCTTTTCAAGTCTTCTAAGCTCTCCTCCAGTATCACCACTTCATCCCATTTCTCAGCAGCTCTACAATATTATAATTGATTGTTAAAATTCTTACTTTTACGCATCCATGTTTTGCATCAGGCATTATAGTAATATTACAATGCATGTGAAATAGCAATGAAAAATAAAATACACACCTGGCTTGTTCAATATAATATTTCACATTTGCAATTTGCTGTGAAATCGGGCAGTTATTGTCTTGTGGACCATCATTGTCATCAATTTCGAAAGGATTCGATGACATGGACCTTGGTCCTGCTGACCATCCCGATAAAACCTACAAAATTGATTAGCAAACATTTTTTAGTAAAAAGAGGAACTTAAGATATCACATCAAATGTGCATGAACCTTTAAAAATAATTAGCAATCGTAATTAAGTAGAATATTAAAATACCTCAACTTGAACCGGGTCATTTCTTCTTAACATGGGGGAGCCATGCCCTGAGCCATGTTCCCTTCCAGAAATTTCATCCCTTATCTTCTTAAATTGTTCTTCAGTAGGGATAATTGGTAAGCTACCCAAAACGTCACGAATGAAGACAATACCGCTTTGCCTTATTCTCTGCTGTAGTAGAAGCAAAGACTGATTAGGCTGCTCCCTTTCAACGTGAACTACAGCTAATGCAGCTATACGTTTGCTTAGCAAATCAATTGCTTCTGTAAGATGGATCAGTTTAGCCCGGACTTCGTTTCCTTGTTGAACTGAATACAAGGACTCTCCGCTGTTTAACGAATCTGCGATTTTGACTAGATCGGGAATTAAACCGTCAATTTCGTGGGTATTCTTTTGCAATAGATTGTAAAGACTGACTAAGCTGTTGCCATTACTATCCTCATTGTTGCTTAAAGTAGTTTGATCCAATTTCACGCGTTGCTGATCCAGTAACTATTAATAACCAAAATTTTGTACAGACATACATAATAAGATTCATTTGTATTTGCTAATTCATTTGAGATATTATTACTTTACTTACGCAGTAACAATAATAACACGAACGGAAAGATATATTATCACTATTCGAAGACAGAACCGAACTGCTTCTACGTCCGCTTTTACGAGGAACTTCAATTGACGAAGATTCCTTTAGTCTTGCCGTTAGAACTCTGGCTTGCTCTAAACTGATGAAACGAGAACAGTCGTCGCAAAGCACAGATCCACAAAGTCGACAGTGGTGCTTTCTCCGAACGGGTAATAAGCTTTTGAAAGGCAGCGTGCAGTCAGGACAGCGATTTACTTGCTTTTCGTCCACCCATTCCACGACGGATCTTTCATGAGCTAAAGTTTTTAAATGAATTTAAAATACCAGCTTTTTCTCTGTATGAAAAATTCTTAATTTGAGTATTGGACACCTACCTCTACGTTCGTCAATTTTTGTCTGCGATGTTATACCACTCAACGCTGCAGGGAAATCAATTCCGGAGCTTTTGTCAAAGTTAAGTAGTTTGTGCAGTCGAATAACAAGTTTATTCCCCTCTGATGCATATCTTTCGTTTCGACTAGAACGGATTTTCTTGAAGTGCTCAAAATGTGACCTAGTGGTTCCAAGCGGTATATTTCTAGAGGAATTTACTAAATCGTTGTAAGTAGGAGTGGTTGAAGAAGTATTTGAGTTAGAAGAGTTTTGTGAACTGGAATGATTGTTGCTTAAGCTTAAGTTTGATAACTGCTGCTGAGGATTTAAGACCTGGAATTTTTGCTTTGCTTTGCCAAGGAAGCCTACATACAGAATATAAAAATTCCATGAAATTATTTTATCAGTATATTGTAGTTGGTAGTCCCAATGAGTAAAATCATTATTGTTATTGTACAACAAGAAGCTAATCTTATTAAGAATATAGTAATTTAGTACAACCTTTTATTGCATTTCCGCCTCCACTTTGAGCATGTACACTAGAACATCTTTGTTCATAGTGTTTTAACAATTCTTCGACACCAGGAAATTGTCTGTGACACTCGGCACAAATGAATCCTTCTTCGATAACTGACGTGACATTAACAAATCCGCCACTGTCTTTAGAATTATTATTATTCATTGCGGAAGCCATGATTTCTGTCTTTCAGAATTTTGATTCCAATCCAATCAGGATCAAATCTGTGTTAAAAAGAAACAAAAAAATATATTACGCTTAATTGCATACTGAAATGTATAATCGCAAATTGATTATAATGATGGTTTAGATGCTATTTACATATATGATGATGAGAGAGAAGGGTTTATTTTATCAATATATATTTTGACAATGCTAGTAATAAAATAAATGCATCTTTGCTATCGAGGTACCCATGTATGTATTATTTCAATACACGTGTGCAATTTAGGTATTTGTTTCTTTGCTTCATATAGTTATATACATAAAAATGGCATATAAACATGTAATAGGTCCCTAAACAAAAATGTGTTAAAGTAAAGGTACTAATATTATGGTCTTAAGATTTGAGCACTAATTAAACATAAATAATATCTCATTTCAAGTCTAGTTCAACACAGAAGTAGGATCTCCTTCACAAGACAATTGTTACACAATCAATAAAGCCTTACGATCGCGCTTTGTAAATAAGTATTTATAATATATCTATTTTAGGTACAACATTTAACAATAATACTAAACAAAGTAATGTGCATCATAATATGCTATGATGTGTTGTTGCGTATGAATTTTTAGAAAATTAACAATTGCTAAATTGAAGAATAAAAGTAGCCATACTTTTAAATAGACATTTGTTTTCTTTCTAGCTTAAAAGGGAACATTACATCGTACCAAAGGAACCTATTATCTATCGAAATGTGTTTTTGCTACTAATTGTAATAAAATTCAGGAATACGCCTATACTACAATACTGATAGCTTCCATAACCTATTTAGTTCATTAACTATTTACAGTATAGGTATACTTAGGTTAGGAAAATCAGTAAAACAAATTTCTAAGAAGGTAAAATCTCTTCAAGGTTGATTATAAAAATGGGTGTATCTGTATGGTATTACCGAGAGTTAGCTGTAAGTGAAAAATCTTTAATCCTATATCCTAAATGAAGGCATTTTAATTTTAATTTATGCACAGACACTACAAAAAATACATACCTCTGCTTCTTTGCTTGACTTTTCTAATTTCTGCATCACTAAATAGAACTGCTAAATATATCTGAAGTACCGGATACGTTTCCTATTAAACAAATATCTGTCAGATTGGCAATGAATGGGCACCTGAACTGACCAGGAGCTACACTCCATCCATTCCACACATAAAACAGTTAATGTGTTAGTGTGTTACATACCTACATGATTATCTGTATGATCTAATATGTATGTGTAAGCTAAATTGTAATGACTTAGATAATCTAAATCTATCTGCTAAATCTAAATCTGTGTATAGTAACACTTTCACTTAAACTACATTTGCGTACGTAAATAATACAACTTTTATACATTGCCTTATGTTGTAATAGGTTGCATATCACATGAATGTGAGTTTAAAAAGTTCGAATCCCCCACTGCACTACATAACACTACTATATTAATACAAATATACAAAGAATGAATCGCATACAGTTTCATCACACACTATATACTATTTGCTCTTTCTATCTGGCAATTGACTTTATTACGTTTCTACTTAAAGCAAACATATCTCGCGTCATCTCGTCGATTCTTTCCAACTGACATGACAGATTGCTTGACAGTAATTAAATTACAAGAAAAATAAGGTTTTTATGCATGTTTCTGCATTTTTTGTTAACAATTTACTCTGCAAAACAGTGAAAATGCAGTATTTTTATTTTTGCATTAAAGCGCAATAATTTATACTATAGTACGCATTTACAGCTACAAAGTACAAAGTAACTTTACTAGCTAACATGACCAACAATAAGCTTTTCTGTAGGTACAATACAAATTAATTTATGTTTTATTGCATTGGAAGTGGAAGTAATACTTTTGTAGGCCCTGTATAATACGCCTACATAAGTTTTTCTAATGTTTACCTATCCATAATTCTAAGAGATTACAAACCACGATTAAAATGCTTATGTAATTGCAAATAAACGACTTATTATGTCTATGTAGTATGTATAATGTATGCTTAGTGCACAAACACACAAACTTATAGCTGTACCTAATCTATCTGTATCTACTAATTCGTATCTATGTACTTTCCAAACTTTCCATATCCCCTTTCCTGCCTTAGATTTTCAGTGTTAATGGTGTATGTACATTACTAGAGATACAGATGCAAGAAATACAGATTCATTAACAGATTCAAGATTCTTGCGTTTGTTCCTCTGTATTCCTGCATTCGATTCCTGCAATAATTTTTGATTATGTCCTTCCTCCTTGTTATCAACTTATCAGTCACAGACATAGAGGTGAGTCAGGTGAGGACCAGAGAGGACGTTGCATTTATATGTCGCTTTAGCACATTCATGACTAAAGTTTGGGTTCAACGTGCACAGCTCTAGCTAAACTATGAAAAGCAAAATATGTAAATGCATTTGATTAATATAACATTTAGCATAATGCTAGCTAACATAAATGCTACCAAAGCAAAGCAAACCAAAAGTACACACATGACATACAAACATAGAGAATAGCTTCTATTTTATTTAACTGGGAATGGGATGGGAAACCAGAAGAGAGGCTAACATAAGCATAGCAAAGTAGGACCCAAACAAGAAACAACATAACAGAGAGCAGACATTATTCAAGAACCAAGCAAGCTTCCCAAACAGGCAGATATCTATCTATAAGCAGATACAACGAACTACATAGGTAATAGGTATATACATTTAGCTGTAGTGCAGTGCATAGTGCAGTGTAAGTGTTGTGTATACTTAATAAAGTTGATTGTAAGTTGTAAGCGCAATAATGTGTGCCTTCTTGTAAGCGTACATCCAGATCCAGACATATCGCATTAAACCCTACATACACATACAAAACGTACATACAACCATAATGCCACTAACACAGACCTCGTTTATGTGTTAGAAAAATATTGAACACATACCCTACAGATTTGTTCTAATATTAAGGACATTTAAGTAAATAATTGCGTTAGTTAACTAACTAACTTCACTATTCTGTCAAGGGATTTTCACACTCCTGTTATAATCAGTCAAGTTCAAGTCAGAATTAGATGCGTTGCATTGCAAAGGTAAGTTTAACATTACCTTACCTATATAAATAGTTATTGTGATTGCATCTGTGTACCAAATATAACTGTGCAAGTGCGGCTTAAGTCATAAGTTTACGTGCAAGCTAATTTAAGTAAGCATAAGTAAAGCCAAGCAAACTTTAAGTATGTTCGAACAGTATTTGAATTTCTATTATAAGTAATACACAGTAATGTATATTAATGCAGTAATTAGTTTATTCAAACCAAGCCACTAATTGCCGTAGTTATGAATAAATTAGTGGCTTGTTACAAGTAAAATAATTGGTTTATATAGGGCTTGTTTAAGTAGCTTATGGTGTGCAGTATATATGTGCAGTTTGATAGTTTCTCTGGATCACGTAAACTTTATACATTTGAGTGCTTAATTGCTGATTACTTTACAACATGAAATGAGTTTTGTGACAGATAGTATAGTAAGCAGGTTTGTACCCAGAAAAACAGTCAAATTGCCATTAAGTAACTTATACAGAATAATATAATTTATTATGGGCACACAGGACACAGATAGATGGACTAATTGGCTTAATTATTTATATAAATGTAGTAAGATGCTTTGGATTTTGGATTGGTAGTTAAGCAATAACAAATAATTAGGGTTATATTATAAAACAAAAAGTAAGAGATTAATACATTACATTGGACTTCTTCCTAGATCTAAATTAGCAAACTATAATAATACGTACCCAATTATGACCAAAAATGCTAGCAAATCCATTTCTAAAGTTAGTACAACGGAAAATTTATGTAAAAATTCTGGTTAGAGTTAAGTCTCATTCTAGTCCGAGAAATTGTGTATGTCTCTGTACTCTGTACATAGTACCCGTATAAACAAACGGTACGCAGTTAAATGAGATTACAATGCAACGCAATTATGCAGCATATTCTCCATCTCCACTATTCTCCATCCAATCCAGTCTCCATTAATATTAATATAGCATATTTAATATAGTTTAGTTCTTTAGTTAACATTTTACATTACATCTAGTATTACGTAATAAAGATTCTGAATTATGAAGAAAGTGAATGTGGATAATAATTTAATATTTAGTTTTATTTTTTTTATTAGGCAACACAACAGCCGGAGAGGAAAGAATTGCGATTTGCAGCTTCATTTGTGAAATAAACTTTGACGGAAGCGGAACACAAGACAAGAACTACAACAAACCACATAGGGCTAAAAATCATAACCTCCTTCTACTCTACGCCTAACCTAACTTTCATACAGCTGGAGCTGATTGGAAGTTAACCATCAATGAAAATAAAGAACTACTGCTAAGTAATTGAGTTAAAGTTAATTGGGGAGCTATCAGTGCCACAATAGAACGGATCTGCGAAGATGTGACACTATTTTTATTTACCAACGCCCTGTAGGAGGTAAGATTTCTGTTTTATTTGTAATATTAATGGGTTGGAAAATGACCTAAAAATCTTAAAATATAATACACAGATTATACCTGTATAGTCAATAGTTGCGAGGTGTTTGGACTTCGGAGTTCGGAGCAAAGACCACTTCCTTCCTGCCTGAACTGAAAAATCTCAATTAATTAACTGCCACACAGTTTTGGAATCGGGAATTTATTCTTGCAGGTAAATGACAGTTGATTAGTTGTAATTGTAATTTAATGTAGCACATTTGTCGTTTGTAGATGTATAGAGGTGCATTTTGTATCGCAAGGATGTAACGGGAGTATTATTGTAATTTATTTACAGACAAGTGAAACAAAGCCTGGAGAAAGTACCACAAGTCGAAATAAAGAGAGCAGCTCAGCAATGGCGGACAGTGCCAGTGAAAGCGATTCGAGTTCGATTAATGAACCAATAATGATGCCTCCAAGTCCCATTACTCGGGAGCAGCTTCACAAACGAATTGAAAGTCTCCAACAACAAAATCGGGTTCTGAAAGTCGAGTTGGAAACTTTCAAGTTGAGGGTGAAAGCTCTTCAAGAAGAAAATCGCCAATTAAGACAAGCATCTGTTAACATAGTAAGTTCATACATTGACCTTACTGATACACTGACTAATACAATTGAAAAAAATTAGGTTAGGTTATTGTATCTTTATAATCATAATAAAGTAGCATCAGTTTTGTATGCAAATACCCTAACTTAATAATACTCATTTCAACTCATTTCATCGCTGGTGCAAAAAATGTTTTCTTCCCTTAATTTTAATTCATCACAAAACATTTTCTTAGTATCTGCCAAGAACTTTAATTATGCCCACCCTTTAATTCCCTCACCTTTTGCTTTTGTTTTTGAGACATTAGCCAACTATTTACCATTATTTTTAATGTTTCGATTTTTTAATTTAAGCCTATAAGCTTTTACGGACTCAAAATATTTTCGATTTTACGACTCCACTCTTTTTTACCACCGTATTTCATACATAAACTCATTTCATTTGTTTTAGCAAAATAAAGCTGAGCAGGAAGAAGAATATATATCTAATACGCTTTTGAAGAAAATCCAAGCTTTAAAAAAGGAGAAAGAAACGTTAGCACATCACTATGAGCAGGAGGAAGAATGCTTGACAAATGATCTGTCTCGTAAACTAAATCAGGTGCAAAATCATTCACTAAACCTACAATAATCCATTAGAATTACTGTAAATTAAACTGCATTAGCCATAACACATCTGTTACCAGTTAGTAAAATGTTGGTCCTTTGTAGCTGAGAGCTGAAAAATGTAAGCTTGAACAAACATTGGAGCAAGAGCAGGAATGTCTCGTTAATAAACTTATGAGAAAAATTGAAAAACTTGAAGCCGAGACTGTGGCTAAACAAAGTAATCTGGAACAACTTCGCCGTGAAAAGGTTGAGTTGGAAAACACTTTAGAACAGGAGCAGGAAGCTTTAGTGAACCGTCTCTGGAAACGAATGGACAAATTGGAAGCTGAGAAAAGGTAAACTAGAAATTTTAGAGTGTCAAACGATGATGAACGATAACGATGGAATATGGAGTACTACAGACTGCTACAATGAAGTAGGAGTATTTCATTTATTCACTGTCACTTGAATTTGCTCATATGTATTTCTGCTCTTAGGAACTTACAAACAAAAGTTGAAAATCCTAACATGGATCCAAACCAACAAAATCTAGGAGGTGGAGAACCACATTTGCCACCTGGAAATTCTCCCCATGTGAGCAATTCAATTAATTCAAGTTCCTCTGAAGAGAGTGAACTTAAGGGGGATAACGGAACTAAAATTAACTTGCCTGTGACCGAAGGAGATGTAATCACGCTTAGTGGAAATGTTCAGCATCTAAGAAGTGAGGTTGAACGGCTCAAAGGTCAACTTTCTGTAGCTCAGCAGCAACGTAAGTTTTACTATGCCCATGCCCTTTATGCCATAACTTGCCCCTAACAATCTTATCCAAAGATCCGTCCTTTTATATCACTGTATAATAAAAAATCATTTAATTTTGTACAGATACAGAAAAGATGGCTCAATACGCTTTAGAAGAACGTCAAATTCGAGAGGAGAATCTCCGACTTCAACGTCGCCTTCAATTAGAGATGGAGCGGCGAGAGGCTCTTTGTCGACATTTATCTGAATCTGAATCAAGTCTTGAAATGGAAGACGAACGTCACTTTCATGAGTCTCTTGTTGCTGCAGGAGTTAATAGCCAGACTGCCATAGGACATGGATCTATGAGTGGAGGAGGGGGTGGCGGTGTCCACCATACTTGCGGTGCAACCCCCGGCGGCTCTGGAGGAGTAGGTGGTGCTTTGCCAATCCGACCACGTCCGACTTCTAGCCCTGGTCCATTTGTGCCTTCTCCTGGTTCTGGATCAAGGCCTATGAGTCCTGGTGAAGATACTTATGGTTTACTAACATAACATTTTTATTTCCATTTTCAGTCAAATCAGTGGGCCAGTTAACATAATTGGTCTCTTTGATAATTCTAGGTCTCCATTTATCCTGTGGAGGAAACAACAGCAACAGGGATGTGTTAATGAGTCCTCCAAGTCCAGTCAGTCGTTGCCATTTGTGCAATGGACATGGCTGGGTTGTCCCTCACAGTATTTCTGGTGGCCCTTTAGTGGTCACTACAACTAGTGGATCGTCTAATCAAAGTCATTTCTCAGTGGTCTCCTCCTCCTCTCCACCCATTCGACATTCCAGCCGGGAAAGGTTTGCTCGTCCAGCTCCTCCACCACGTAAGTTGATCTTTTGTCGCCCTTAAAACCACATCCGTATCTTGAAAAAATTAATATTAATATTTCTTTACCATTCCCTTATAGACGATCGATCACAAGAACCTAGAACGCCTGGAGACAGCACAATGAGCAGTCCAGCACCGAGTCCAGCCCCTTTGGAAATTGTCATGAGTCCCGCAGCAGCTCCTTCCCCTTCACCTATGGACACATCTAATAGAACTTAATTTTTTTAAAACATTTAGTGCAAAGTTGCATACTTACAGCCCATAGGTTCCAATAAATACCTGAGGCATTAATGTGTTATAATAAATATAATATGCGATGCTCCTTGATGTTGATATAAGATTAACTCTTTAGGAGCTATTGCATTATATAATCGTTACAAGCATCGCAATTTGTTATTAAAAATTAAATTTACCAATTAAATGGTTAAATATCGTAACAAAACAATATATTAAGTGATGGAAACTTCCAATTCTTATGATAATGTGGTATGTATTTGGTAATTGAAGTGAATACGTACCTTCCTGCAATTCGCCACTTTGAAATTCATAGATAAATTGATGTAATTGCTTGAATTGATGAACTGTGTACAACTAGGTATAATGTAACACTTCTAAATGTTTACCCTTTCAGATTTGCGAAGATTACCTGGTTGATCAAATGACTCGTCGTTATGATATGAATATAAAATATTTTGTTTTTTGGATGATAATTTTGATTTTTAGAGTTAAGTTGATAATGTATTGTGTACTATTATTATTACTACATTTATTTCTTTAAAGAGATGTAGCATTTATATAAAATTCCTGTTTCATGTTTTTCGGTTAACAGTAAAGTCCCAAGTAGACACTTACTCTTATTTTCTTTAAAGGTGTGGTGCGTCATCGTTAATAAATTACTGACTGAAACCTTTGTTAAAAGTATATTTAAGTTATAATATGTACTCCCAAGTCCCAATATAGTCTAATTGGTTAATTATTTAAGGAACGTATTGCTAAATGTATGTGTTTGATGGTATCACTTAAAACAAATTGAGAAGCAAGTCAATAAGACAAAAATGATGTTAGCTAGCACTAAACCACCTTGTTGACTTTCTTCATAGTATGGTGTCCATTCAAATACATGTTCACTAATAGTATAATTTATTATCTGTTACTGGTAGTTAGTAGTTTAGTAATTATATTAGATTAGTAGTCATCCTACATTTCCATTTCGATTTGTTAAATGAATTTCATTCTCATCAAATTAAATTACCTGTATTCTTTTTTTCTGCTCGCACCATTTACTATACCTTACGTTAACCTTTGTACTTTATGCTATATAGTTATTGTATTATTTCTTTGTTCTTTTCTTCTACTGCTAGATAAATAAATCTTAGGCCACTTGCCACATCTGTTGTGCAAAAAACTACTTTCAGACTGCAACTAAAAATAGTTATAGTAATTAGAATTATCGATCGCTGAGTAGCTATATGAAATAGTTATTGTTAAATCCGAAATAAATGTTCTACGTAAGTAATATGACATTTTCATCCTTTCTACAAACATTTTATTTTACCTTGTAATTTTTGGCCATCTTCAATACTATTATGGAATCTTCAATCGTTTCAAACCAAAACAGGCAATGATAATTGTTTTACACAATGCATAGTAAGTAAAATGACGAACGCCCATATTTAGTTTATTTTTCATGGAATTTTTGATGGATATTATTTCTTTATTTTGAGACTATTATCATTGAATTATTAACACTTTCGTTCGTCTTTCTTTGTATGTACGTATAATAGTCCGATTTATTTAGCTTGATATTCTAGAAGATTGTTCTTTATCATAATCTTTATATCAGTATAATTGGTAACCCCTTTAAACAACACTACAAGGCGAATATAGCGATTAACTAAATCTTTAATTGTCAATATTAACTAAACTACCATAATATTACGTTGCTTTTACTATCATTTTCAAACAACGTAAAAAACATGAAACTAAAAGGGAGTTAAAAATTTCATCAGCATAGGAGCAGGAAATGTATCAACAAAATGAAGTTTAAAAAAGGCCATGGGAAAGAAGTGAGTACTTTGTGATAAGCGCTTACTTACTATACTTAATACTAATTAAAAAGATTTATTTTCATGTTAAAATCACGTCATAACAAATATATGCAAACAAAAGCGATGTTTTGAGAGCAAAATGAAGAGGCTAATATTATCTACAGTAAATAAAAATTGTAGCGATCAGTTTTCGTTACAGTACTGTATTGCGTTTCAATTTTGGTTCTATACAGGCAACATGGCATGGGTATTTTTAAAAGTCAATCCTGTTGGCATTGCTTAGATAATAATATCGTGTTTCGGGTTACAGTTTGGGTAAAGGTGCTTTAGATTAGATTCCGTTAAAAGTGGAACAATTTTCAGCAGGTGATGTGGTATAAGGGAATGCTTGAACACATATTGATATAACTATTATTTGAATAAAAATTATTTGTTGGACCCGTCCTAAGAAAAATATATTTACCCTTTATACAGTAGAAATTAATGTCCTTTATGTATTTTGCATACCCGCTTACCTTAGTTAACATCAAAATCAAAACTGAAGCATAAAGAATGATGATTAATTAAACGTACTTGAAATTACATCAGAAATTACGGTATAGGTACACAGGTACAATATATCAAATGAATACATTACAATGCTTGGGTTTGCATAAATTTCACTCTATAAAGCGTATTTCAAGCAAATTCGCACTCTTGAATTTATTATTGGTCAATTATGTTTACAATACACACACAATGTCATCTGGTGTTTGTTGTGCTGTGGTGTAGTTTTGCAAATTACAAGTTGCACCCACGTAGGGTAGTAGCTAGTTAATACTTTAGGAAGCCAGCCAAAAGTTAACAAATCAAAATGACCATGTACAAGGAATCATCAATAAATACATACAAACTAAACAACACGCAATGTACATGATAAAAACTAGCATTATAAAGCCGAGATGACAGAAAAATATATAATAGAGAAGCTAACTGAACATTAGTGGTCTGGTAATAAATAATTCCCTATAATCAAAGAAATATATTGATTTGTTTTATTAAATGAGTAAGAAAATGGAAAAAATAGAAACACTAGCTACAACCGACACACTGCACTTAATATCTATAATATCAAATATGAAAATGCTCAATGCAATGCCACAAAATGACAGAAGCTAAATAGCAGGTCAACGCAAGTAAACTACGTATGTATAGTACAATACAGTTTACGTAATTGTACTTTGATATATTTTAAAAAATTGCAATAATTCTCATTTACTTGTACAATAAATAGATAAGTGTACTCGTTTCGTTACTAATAATCATACAAACATGCAAATACAATGTGCATACAATACAGAGCGGTGGCATATACATATTATACCTATCAAACAATAAATATATTGCCATACAAGAAACAAAACGTCAATAATAGAATACTTAAACTTAAATAAATGTTAGTTGGTTGTTTTGATTGTAATTATAATTGTAATCCTAGACGCGACGTAATAGTAGGTATTACGTTCTTTAGAATATAATGTAATCCAAGTATCACAATAAAATACACTGACACGACAATGTGAGGAATAATTATATCATCATAATTATACTATACAGTATACATTAACACATCATAAAGTTAAATATGTATAATTAGCATTGCAATTGCTGTCCTTCCTCGTACTAAATATACATTTGGAAAAAACATCACGTTTCAATAATAACATATTGTTTAGCTAGCTATAACTATAACTGTACAATTAACTTTAATTCACATTCTTTTTACATTTTACATGCATTCTTTCAGTAGAATTATTTACAACAATATATTAAGAAACTCGAAATGTATATTGTATCCTGTGCCCTATTAAAGGAGACAGAAAGCAGAAAAAGCGTTATAAGGTTACTCATATGAAAAAATTATTGTGATTTTAGTACATTATATAGGTACGCATTTATTATTTGTATATTTGTAGTAGTAATGTTATTTATGTAGTGTCCCTACTTTCATTGACATTACATTTCTCTATAAATGTCCTAGCGATTCGAAGACCCGTTAGATTTCTGTACAATGTACCTATGTCCCTACATTTTCTAAACAGCCCTTAGCTCCGTTCTTACAAACTAATCAACAATGAATGTGAATTTCTAATGGCATTTTAAAATAATTTACTATTTGTAGGTTTAGTCTATAGGTTTCTTATTGTATTGTTGTAGCTGGTTTAATATATTATTAATATTGTTACTACATACATTGCTCTCGTTCATTTTAGATTTGTGATGGTGAGACAATGACAACTATAAAGGTATTTACTGATATCGATTTCTTTCTACTATGTAATGTTGTGATGTGGTAGGTATTTATTGTTAATAATATAAATAACTATATTATTATGTTTTGATTGACAAACGACAGGGTACTAATTTACTACTTATCCTTCTGCTCTACTTTTCCATACATAATATTTAACTGAAATGGGATGTTCTTGCTCTGTTGCTAAATATAACTTAACCTGAGCTATTTCTTTTTTCATTTCTAGCTATTTATGTGTATGAGTTAAAGATGATTTCTATTAAAGGTACTATTACACATTTTAACCTTATAGTTAGATAATACATAATTGTATCAGCGTCAGGAATAAGTCAAGTTATTGCAAATTTTTTCCTGAAAAATTGCAAAAACAATTTGACTGTCATCACGGAATAGCATTTTGGTTTCTGTGCGTACCTTCTAATTGCATGTGAGCCATTACTGTGAAATTTACATACATATATTCATATCCATTCTTGGTTTTCTTATATATATATCATTACATAGGTATATCTTACCTTTAAGTTAGCTAAACTACAATTTCAGTTTACGTTTATTTAAATATAAGACTTAGGTATAGGTTGATTAGTCAAGTCAACTATTAATCTTTTAAGCTACAGACAGATTAATATTGTGGTCGTGCAGGGATTTGCGGCCTGTCCGGAATTCGAGGAGCAGCTGTCGTTCTCCTAGAAAATCATACATACATAAAGGCCAATTAAAAAACTAAAATAAAAATAGACAAACCACTGAAAATAATTTAAATTGAGCAAACTTAAATAAATTAAGGGATATATTCGCTAAATACATACATTTAATTAAGATAGGATCGGAGCCGGGCACAAGGAGGAAACTATTCTACGATAGAGGAATCTAAGTCTACCTGGAATTTCTAGATCATTTATATACTTACATGGTGGTATTTACATAATATGCACTAACTCTACATAGATAATTTTCCGTTTCAAAGAAATGTCCAACAAGAATGACTAAAAACGTGTCAGGGGACGGGGAATCTAAAATCTATAACATTTTCAACATTACCTACCTATTTTTCATGCATTTTCATAGCATATATACATATATATGGAATTCAGGGTGCTTGATTATGTACACAAATCTTACCATTTTATGTACACAATTTTTGAGCTTGGCTTTTAGTATTTCTCCTCTATTATGCAAGGCATTTTAATTTCATCCATTATATCGTTAAAATTCTCTGCCTAAACAACACATTGACACTTATATATAGTCACAGGCACTAGTAGAAATTATTCCCTTCCTTTCACTTACAATTTAGATCTCGGCATTTAAAATACCTCAAGCAAATTGGAAACATTTACAATTTGTCATGCTGTTGCAATTAATTAGCGATTTGTTGGTTAGTGTTAGTGAAATATAAGACCTTAAGCACTTTTAAGCATTCACAAATCCGTATAACACAGACATTCACAAATTAGCAGATATTGATAGCATTCGTTGATTTTGAAAGATATAAGCCAGACTATAGGCATGCAATTTATACTAGAAAACAAATCTAAAATGACGGCGGAAGACAAGACACTACCTATGCACTATATACAAATACAATTTCTAGTCAAAAACACAGAAAATAGGAGAATATTGAAATTCTTTCAGATTATTCGAAAGAGTGAAGATATTGTACACTCGATGACGAAGACGATATGTGGAATAATTAACTACATTTTTATTTTCACTCCCCTTTCCTTTGTAATTTTTACTGTTCAGGTTTAGTTAACTTTATACAGTTAGGTAGGTTATAGGCAGATTTACTACTTAATAGATATAATTTGCACACTATTATGCCACCAAGTAGCATCTCTAGACATTTTTCCAGCTAAATAATATACTATACTTTTTTAACGTTGGTATTTGGTAGTTTATAATTGGTAAATATAGGTACATGTTTTAACAGATTTTTATTAACTCATTTTAGGACATTAATATTCTTTGTAAAGGATATATTCAAATAATTACACTACAAAGACAAACAATACACGCTCTTGTTAAATTAGTTGTGTTTAGTTAGTCTCTACTATAAATAAATAGTTGTAATTTTAGCATTTTAACAATACTTAGGTGTACATGGGCTAAGAAATTTTTTTCACTACGTTATTACATTTACGATTCGTCGATTTATACGTACTAATTATGTATTAGTGTTACTACATAATATGATTGATAGAGATATAATATTATTTTGTATACCTAACCACAAATAACTTTCTTTCTTTTACTCTCAATTCTTTTTGTCTGTCACGTCACGGGCATTTAGTATTTATCTATATATAGTGATGCAATAATATTTTCCGTGTGCTTCTAAAGAGAGATTCTCCAAATAATTTCTAGCCTTAATATAGTATTCTTTATCTTCCTGTCCTGTATACACTGTTAGTATCATATTATCATAGTAGTAGTACTTTACTTATATTTTAGTGTCATATCTATGTATGTATACATAATTAAGTAATTAAGTGTAATATTCGTCTAGTCATTTGATTATTAGATCTCCAGCCTGACTTGTGAGGTGAGATTCTTTAACTTACTTCTAACTCTGGAATGGCTACAGTTGGAATTGGATAACAGTTATCAAGTTATCATTAGCACGTAAAGCTTTCTCCTTGTTTTAAAGCTTTCTACTTGCGTGACGTATGTAATTCGGATTGTAAATGATGTTTTACATCCTGCAGCTATTCTTTGAATCACATATCATGCAATTGAAATATTAAGCAAACTTTTATGTAAACTTTCCAAGGGAAAGAATGGAAATCGGAAAATAAATTACAAATACTGTTGCCGAATTTAGAAAAGAAAAATCTACAAAGGTCAAGTCAGGACATGGAAGCCCACTTGATTGAAACTCTTGTTAGTTTATCGAAATTCTGACCTAGGGAACCCGTTTTATCATATTTTCTACCTATAGCCTTATAGCATATATTTTGAGAGGACATACAAAAAATAATTCTCCCATAAGGCAAGATTCAAAAAAGAGCATTACATAGTATTACAGATAAATTACAGGGCACACGGATAATATTTGTAGAACCTAATTGGGTTTGAATAGAAACAATGGAGCATCAGTAAAATATTTTGACTTATATTCTTATGTAATAGCAAGTAAATATAAGATTACTCTGTTTATGTTCTGTCGTATTAATAAATCCAACAAACTTAGGCGTTAAAAATCAATCTACATTTACATAATTAGTTAATACATAGTAACAACGATAAAGAATTATTAAGATGAACATTATAAAATAAAGGTAACACAAAAGAATACTAACAATATTGTAAGTAATTGTAAAGCTGTATGTAGCGTTATTCAAGTTTTCATGCAACAATATCTGCCTAATGCACTAAAAGGTTTTAATGATAAGTAAACATAGCACTGTCCTTTATAGTTATTGACCTTTTTAATTAAGTTACGTAGCCTGATATGAATTTTGCAGCTAAGAATAAGTAAATTAATGATCCAATGCTGTAATAGGCAATGGCTATAGTTATAGAGATACTTTACAAACATATAAATTATGCTCAATTATATTGCTCTGTGGTTTGGTTATTAGACTCTGGATTCTGGATGATTGGACAGGCTGGAGCTATAATGACATTACTTTATATCGTGTGTTATATTGTATTATGTTATGAGCTCCTCCTGCTCAATTTTTACTATAATATTATTTGTAATTTTTCAATATTTTCACACTCCATCTCTCTCCTCTATACGGATCTACATACTAACTAACGACAAGGTTCCCTTGCCTTGTTTGTTGCTCACATATTTTTGGAATATATAATACATTTTAGTAGTGGAATAAGTGAATGAAGATAGTTCTATAGTATATAGAGATCTATATAAGATCAATATATAACATTATCAATTACGGTAATCACAAGCTTAATAATTAATTTGAGTTACTTTACTGACGATAATGAGCTAAAGAGAGTTTTAATTCCTTTATGGAATAATTATACCTTGTTTGGTTACTCATATAATAAATAAAGCATCTATTTTTGAAGATAAACTTGCCAAAGCTTTCTTACTTTCTATGTCTCTCAATGTATATAAGTATTTCCCTTACCTAACAATAACAATTAACACAATATATAACAGATTCATCATAATCAAGCATTACTTAGACATTTTCATAAATACAGATAGGTCATGGATAAAACAAAGAAATAGTCTTACAGTCTATCAGATAGACTCTATCTAGAGCTCTACATTATACATGGAATTTGCCAGTGTTCACTTTTCCTCTAGAAATAATGAATAACCTAACTTTTTGCTATTTATAGATACAATTGGGAATTTACTGTGTTTCGGTATACATCACTGTATGCTCCTTCTTGGGTGGGAATGTATTCTTATGTCTGTGATATATATTTCTATGTAAATACTACTTTTATGTAGACTTTAGACTGATAATCTAGTTAATCTCTACACATCATTCTCTATACAACACAGTACAATACAATACAATAGTGCTTTGCCTTAATATACTTTACAATATTCATTCTCATGTGTCATTTTATAATATTCCATGAATTATCATCATAACTCCAGATCAGATCATCCATTCCAGCATACTGAGCTTACCATACCCCATTTTCTACAAACATAATTCATTTTCATATCGATATTTATACTTAAGTTAATATAATACTAATATAATTACAGTTGTGATTGTGATACATTACCTATAGATACTATATTCTTCTTAAAGATCTTGTGTGATGCAATAATACTTTAACGCTTTTTTCCTACCTGTTCTGAACAATGGGTATTTTTGTGCACTTACAAGTAATTAGCACACACATGCATATTGTTAGTATTTTTAATTAATCTTTGACAATATTATATGTATGTGTATTATTTATATAATAGTAACTAGATTTGACATAAAACTGGCCACGAGGAGTCGTAGAGAGATAAATTGGTTGTTTTACATTACATTATATCTGAAATTTGAATCTGACGTGAACGTGAGTTAGATTTTAGACATATATTTGTTGAGCCAGGCCAGGAACAACAATATGCAATAACAACAGGATTTTTATATTTCAATTCACTAAAGTAAGAAGATTCAATTCGATCAGATCAGATACGATACGATAGACAGACAGACAGAAGAAGCAGTAGTAGAAGAAATTAGTTGCGAATTGGTTTAAGTAGACAAGGAAGTCCAAGAGAAGAGTCCCCTTCGTTGTCATTCCATCCTCCTCATCATCATCCTCAAATCATCAACGTCGGGTTGGAGTTCTACAGATAACTTGAATTGATTTCCATTCTTTCTTTTCTTTAATGCACTGACTGAACTGATTGATAGCACGACACAATGACAAATATGACATTGCGCTCATCTCACCAATTCAATTCAAATTCAATTGGAATGGGGGCATTTCTCATTCACTTCTTCTTTGGGCTAAGAGAATCGGAATTTTGCTTTGACAACCAGTTCAATTCGAATCATTCCAATTGTATTGTATTTGTAATCAAGTCAAGATCAAGCCAAACACAAGAATAACTTTTATCGTCACAAGTCAGAACAGAAGGACAGAACACAGGTACTTTGCTCAAGTCAAGTCAATTTCTTTTTTAGTAATCCACCTCGACATACGACATTTGCTCATTCAATTCCTTATTTCCTAGTTAGGAGATGGTTGAGAGCGGCGGTAGCCACTTGTTTCTGCACTTGAGGGGGCAGTGACCCCACGATATTCGCTGCGGCGGCCACAGCCCCTCGTCTGCACAATACCAAAAAATAAACCATACTACCAGTCAATTTCAAAAATGATTGAACCTAATTAACTGACTAGGCATCATTTACGTTTGCATTCATTTAAACATTAAAGATAACATAACTTTTACATAATTCTCAATACTTGTAATTTCTTTTGCATTTAACTCTATTCACGATTTAAGAAGAAAAGAATAAGTAAAGTATAAAACAACTACAGCCGCTTCCCAGACCAAACCCCGATAAAGGAAAAGTTTCCATATAGAATGTATAGACCACAAAATAGATACAAGTAGAAAGAAGGAAAAAAGCACAGCAATGTCAATGTCACAGCAGAAACAAATCAGTTTGAGAAAAAACGTGGACGTGGCAATAATACACTGTGTAGGTAAAACGGGTGGACAACCTAAGCGAAGGCATTTGAGTCTAATTTCTATTATTTCTACCTACTTATTGCATATTTCTTCAAAATCTTCTAAGTACTCGTCAAAATTTCAAAACATTCAAAGATTCAAAATTCAAACCGAGTTTTTGAATTAGTTAAAACGAATAAGTTGTAAGTT
Organism: Tomocerus mixtus; assembly: GCA_034694165.1. Classification (NCBI taxonomy): domain Eukaryota; kingdom Metazoa; phylum Arthropoda; class Collembola; order Entomobryomorpha; family Tomoceridae; genus Tomocerus; species Tomocerus mixtus. Next base: position 23,494 of record JAQFYC010000526.1, read on the forward strand.
ATTAAAAATTGCACGAAAATGCCTTCAATGCCGAATGTTATGGGATTATTTGAAGAGATAATAGCAGATTAGTGTGATAGCCATATAATAAATCCCATCATCATACTAGATCAAAACAAACTCTATTAACATTCATGCAAGGCCACCAACACCATTATTTTTTATCTGAATTCTGAATGCAGAAATAGTGAATATCAAAAATCCTAACAATTAAGAGGGGCCTAGTATATTATAAGGAATGAAGTTTCTAACCCATGATAACTTTAAATAATAATTGCAATGATACTTGCAGCATTTCTATAACTATTAACAGAATACAGACACCTAACTAAAACTATTGTTTTAAAAATAGAAACGAAAAACTTACGAAGGAATGAGTGGAGCAGGGAGACCTCCAGCAGCTTTAGGTGGTTGAGGTGGAGGTCCGCCACCTCCAGGCCTATTTGGAATTGCTGGGGCCGGACGAACCCCTCCGGGTTGCGGCACTGGTGGTGGAGCCCTGCCTCCCTGTGGCTGGGGTGGCGGCTGCTGTGGCCCAGGTCTACCATCACGGCGCGGTCCACCAGGACTAGGAGGACTAACCCTTTCAGATTGAAAAACATTCCGCATTGAATTGTCGAGTCGATGCAATCCTCGTGTTTCTACTTCCGTCGTTCCCGAAGAATTAGAGCCTTTTGAGAAACTCCCATTTCTTTTGTCAAAATTATAGTTCCTGTCCCTACATTCGTTGTGTATGACACATAAACGAAAATGATAGATCAAAATAATCTTTTCCTTTGAAATAAGTTCAAAAATAATAAAATAAACATAAAATATTTCGCAAAAACACAGCTTGCATCATTGGCTTGGCTTAGCAATGGCTACACCAAATATTTAAGGCAATTAGCTTTAGATAGAAAGAACCTTTAAGTTACCTGGCAAGCTGAGCAGTTAATAATATAAAGATCAAAGAAAGCAATTAAAAATTGTGTCATTGTCAATAATAAATATTAATGAATCTAATGGTAGTACCTTACCAATTTTCTAGTCTAGTAGTAAGTGGCTCTTGTAAATTGTAAATCAAAAGCATGTTAAAAAATGTGTAACATCATTTAATTTTGACCCTTGTACATAACTTGTAATAACTACGTGTATATTCCCTACATTATTTCCTCTAATTAATAGATGCAAGTTTAGGTAAACTACTAGGTAAGGTTCAGTTACTTTGTGTAAGCTTATTAGTTCCTTGCTTTACTTTACTAAAAGTTATGACCTAGGCGAAGGTTGAAAATGCAAGAGAACGTTTCTCATGCAAATATTAGAAATCATGTAGAAGTATTTCCCCTCACTTTACCATTAGAAAATGCAGTAAATAATTGTTACTAGAATGCATATTATCATCAAGGCTTGTATAGTAGAAGACACATTACATAGAAATTAGAAATTACAGGAATACAGGGAAGGTTTGTTTGGTGAAAGGTAGGTTAAAGTGGTAGTTAGGTTTAAGTTTGTGGAAATGGGAAGATTTAGCAGGCAAGGCATGGATATTGCGTCGGACGACGGTTGTTAATGAATAGGAACCGCATTGATTTGACATTACAAGAAGCTCAGAAAAATATTCTTTATGTACTAGTCTTTATATTGGTTACCTGGGAGCATCATTGGAGCCGAGGTAATTGGTACTGAAACCAGCTGAAGCAGCAGATGAACTACTTTCGTTTCTCACAGGCGGTGGCATTGGAGTCGATACTGTAGCCATAGACACGTCCCCGATGATTCTCAGAGCTTCTTTGCACGCATGATACATTCGGAGCATCTCCTCCCGCTTCATTGCTTCCTCTTGACTTTCTTCCATCATGTTAGCCTGGAAAAAACATTGAAATTCCATATAGGTAAGTAGCATGTCTAGCACTCGACACTACAAACACTGCCTACGGCACAACAGTGAACAGAACAGAGGCATCAAAAATAAAGTATCAGTAGGATTACGTTTCTTTGCCATTATGTGTTATTTATCTGTATAGCACCGAATTAGAAAGTTTTGACCTTTTACATTATTGATCCTATCCTGGGGTTTGCTATTGCTTCCATACAAGTGTAGAATATTAAAAATAAGCTTTTATGATCTTTACATAAATAAATCGGCCATGACATTGATACCTAAAATACTGTGCTAAGCCGTAGAGGAGAAAGCTATTCTGTGACTATGAACATTTAGATATTCTACGAATTGGAAAAATACTTTCACCACTTTCACCTTCTAAAGAACCTTTTAATTGAGCATATAACAATAACTTTTAAAACTTTAGAAATAAGTTCCCCTTATGAGTATATCACCCTATGGTGATACTGTGATACAGTATATCAAGGGCATATCAGGAATTTCAGGAAAGTAATTTAAGCCCCCAAATATCAATTCTTAAGGGGAAAATTCGGTTTTTACGATATTACTTACAGTATCAAGGTGTCACAATACCAAGAATACAGTAAACAATGAACAAATGTATTTTTTGGTTAAATTTTAACTTTATGCATATAATATGCATGAAATAGTAACCCTTTGACCTTCAACGTGCAATAGCAACGATATCCTACTTTCTCCGTACAATAACCCAACATCCAATTTACTTACTTGATCGCCGCTAGCGTATAAATGAGCCAAGAGTTCCGCATTAATAAAGTCTTTGCAATTATTAATGATGAGATGCATGATGGTCTTTGGTACAAGATCCCTGGTTGTCTTTGTAACAATCTTCATATAGGAGTCCACCAGGTTGCGAATAGTTTCCACTTGTCTCTCAAGCTGCAAATAATTGACAAAAGCAAATTAATACAACCCGGCCCAGTAATATCCACGGATTAGGAATTTAATTATGTTGTACAATCTGAATCATCACCACCATACATACCTGCGGATCAAGAGACGATATATTCTCATTTACGGATGACTCCTCTCCATTGGCAGCTGCTTCCGACTGTTTTTCAGGGTACACACCAGCTCGCAAGAACGATGCTTTCCATGAATCAACTTCGTCTTGAGTTTCACAAGACAACTCTAGCTGCTTATAATCCTGAAAAAGAAATACGGGCTCGATGAGCAATTACTACAGGCTAACAAGATTGAGGAGCTCAAAGTCTTTACACACCAGCTAATACTAATAGTTCTACAATACGGACTACATACCTTATACACATTACGACCTTCAGGATTAAAAAGTGCAAACGTATGCCGTCTAGACATAAATCCACTCTCAATATCTCTGAGTTTAAGACCGTCCAAAGGTAACATATATTTCTTATCGCGCTCCTCTTCATCTTTAAACCAAGACAAGTTTTCTGAACTTAGTACGAACCAGTAGTCTTTAGAGCCTCCCTTCATGATCCCCAAGTTGTGGATGCACATGTATCCTTTGCGAATGACTTGATTGCCCAACTTGCGACCAGCTTTCGAGGAATTTTCCGATGACTGTTGTGCACTGAAAATCATAGAATCCTAGTAAGCAAACGTAAATACCAATACAAAAGGAAAAAATATGACTACTTCCAAATCTCCAACAACTGCACACCACCACAAAACTTTCGAGGGCAAAATATCTAATTAATAATGGCGTTCATTCTCAAGTTAGAACTAGAACTAAAGAAAATTAAGGTAAACGGTAAAGTAAATCATATCTTAACATTAACACATTAGTGACACAGGTAAAGTAAGTAAATAAAAAAAATGATACTCAAGTACGAAGGAATAATAAATTAATCAAGAAAATTAATCGTAAAGAATTAAGTACACTCGAACGAACACATTCAAAACAATGTTAAACAAGACTGAAGCCAAGTATAGAAACCAGAATGCCACCCGTCTGACTTTCTCCAAAATTATATTCGTCTCGCTCCCAATATGGTATTTTAATAACAAATTGATAAGAATAGTATACATATAGACTTTATAATAGTTTTTTTTATCGTAATCGCAAAGATTTACCTATAATACCATACCATTCGAAATTAGTCAACATTTCTTGCGATTTGCTAATCATAAGTAGTAGAAGTTACATACAGGAAACGCAACGAACAATATTTTTGCTTCCTACATTATCTTTATCATACTGCACTAACTGCACTAGTAAAAGTCAAAGGACAGCTATGTACATTTAATGTAACACCTGTGTTAGTGTAACACCAAAAGCCAATGCAATAGAGGAGTTTCGTAAGTACACCAATTTTGCTTTTTAGTCCATAAGTGTATGCGTTCGATAGTGCATTCACTCATGTACTAAAAAGCAGACTTGGGATACATTTATAAAACTTCTCTATTTAAAAGTACTAAATGAAAGCAAATACTTTTAAGGTGAAGCATTATACTCATACTTATGTATTAACTTACGGAAGATTAATAAAATAACTCAACACAAGTAGCGAGTTATTCATTTATTAATCAAATTGGCATTTTGCAAAAAAATTATGAATGAAAAACAATACCTACTCAATTAATACATCAAAGCAAAATAATGGAACAAAATACGCGTTGCAATTTGCAATTGACAACGTTAGATTAGAATGTGAGAATGTTAATATATTCCATCTCCTATTTAGCAGAACTAGAAAGAGAGATTTCCTCTTTTTATTGATAATGAAAACATTACGCATTATATTATTATAATTACTCATGTTAGGAGAAAGTTTGCTTGCACTTCAAATTTCAATCATTATTGAAGGCTTTGGAAATGAATGCATACATTACCTATTAATAGCTGACTCCGAGCTACAAGATTGCAAACAGAAATGTCGACCAAAACCGAAAAGCCAATTTTCGAGAGGAATAACAAGAGAACTAGAAATATAAAGGAAATCAGACTGACAGTCGCAAACGGCCAAAGGCACAATAAAATCAATATATTGCACTTTCTTGCCTTTCGTAACTGCAAACATACACACATACATAAATATACAAAAATACATAGATTTTTAGAATAATGAACACAATTTCATAATTGTGGTTCAACAATATCAAGTAAGGCATTTAAATATTTATGGGGTAAGCTGCATGCTTAATAAATAATAAATACAAATTCGCTGACAAAGACATTAAATATTCATTCTAATGGAATATGAGTGCCAATTTTATAGATAAGAGCAGCAAGGAAATTAATAGCATAATTATAAACTGTAATAGGCAATACAGATATTTAGATATTGAGGTAAGTAGAAAATCTCGTGTGTGAAAAATTATCATCCAACCTTTGTCCAACCGCAACGGAGCTTAGAACCCTATAATCGATCGTAAAAAAGTAATGTACAATTCGCCCATTTAAACTAGGTAATCGTTTAAGCGTATAATTGACACATCAGTCATTCAGTGACTGAAATGAACGAACGTTAACGTACGTGTAATGTAACGTAACTGTGTCACTTGCCAACTAGATGAGTAATGTATGTACATCGATAACTGATAACATAATATTGTAACACTCAAAATATGAAATGACTCAGATATGTGTACAGGTGAAGCAGACGGCATTAATTTTGTTATGGATGAGACCATGACAAAACAGTTAGTATATTATACGAGTAAGTAAGTTACAAATTCAAGTCATTAGACAAGGTGGCTATCCTGCGTCTAACCGTAATTATCAAACCGAAACGGCAAAAACACCGACATACATGACAGGTAAACACATCAAGTCAGTAGTAACAGAGAACACACAAACGAAACTACACAAGTTATTTATTTAACTTCATGTAGTTATCTTTCCATGTGACAGATACATTATACTTACTTGGCAAATCCGATAAAATCCTCGTGATTTGTGTTCATGTAGGCCAGCTCACAGTCGACAAGGAGGAGCAGTTGTTCCTTACAGATTTGCTCTTTATCTCTTACGTGAGTAGCAATTATACGCTCCGTTTCCTCTCGAAGACGGGGATATCGATTCATCTATAGGTAAGTAACCAGAAAAACAATTTCAATACTTACGTTCTATTAACTCCCATTTTAATGTTGCCTATTCAAAAATCTACATCTATATCCCTATCATCGATTTCAAATCCATTTCCCGAAAATATTCTTTAAATTCCAATACAATTTTACTGATTCTTGTGCGATATGAAAAAGATAATGTTTAAAATAGTGTCGATTGAGATTACCTTCTCTGCACACATGCGGACAACATTGGAAAGTTCGTTGACCACCAAATCAACACATTTGATGCTGGGCTCCTTTAGTCGATTAATTTGTTTCTTTACGATGGCTTCGAAAGCCATGTCCGGGGTAAAAAGACCAACTCGAATACCATGAATATTACGGATAGCAAAAGCAATCTCACGTCTTAACTCCTTCTCGTCGAATTCCATTTTGACTATCTCAAATGGAAATCTTTCGTGGAATAATCTGTTAATTTTTGCTCCTCCAGACAACTCGTTAGTGTTCACAAGAGCTGAGCCAGATCCTTCAATAGTACGCTCAAAGTCTGACTGCAGTTGTTGAATCATTCTGAAAAGTGAGAGCAAATTAATCCAGTTAATGCATGACAAGTATACACTTCGAAACAGGATAAATATACCTATGTAAGTGAGAAATGCAAGTGAAAGTAAGAAATATTAAAAATCAACTTACTGAAGCATGGCTTTTGTCTTGATGGCAGGATCATCAGGTCGGAAATATTTGTATTGTTCTACATCCTTTTCAAGGGCTAACATCTGCTTTTGAAGTTTGTCTCTTAGAGCTGGCAAACAGTCCCTAATGTGATTTGTCAATTGTTGATTTAATACTCGCTGAAGATAGGGAGTTCCCAAACGATCAGCCATGTGACGATACGATGGATGACTGAGAAAAAATTTACGTTCTGCTGCTACAGCCGCCTTGATGTCCTTCCTCCCTGCAATTTATAGTACAAATTATTCATTAAACTGTTAATGAACTTGCTAGTAAAAATACTTACAGACTATTAAAAATTACCTTCAATATCTTTCTGAGACCGGTTGACTACACCCACATATCCTCTCCTTAACGGAACCATTTTATTTTCCAGGACTTCTCTTGCATCTGTCCCTTCATCCATAAGATCAAGTTTCGTTACGACTCCTATAGTTCTCAGACCGTCATGATCACACTGCTTGGCCAACTGAAGTGCATCAGACGTAGCCAAATCAGAATTAGCTGGTGTTACAGCCAAAATTAGACAGGTTTCCTTCGAGATAAACTGAAATATCATGTCTCGAATTTGCTGTTCAATGTCAACAGGCTGATCTCCGATGGGAACTCTTGTCAGCCCTAAAGTCATTTAATGGTAGCATTAAGACATTTCTATAAGAAAATGTATGTTACAGAATTAGGGATAAGATTAGTATTGCAATTACCAGGTAAATCAATGAGAGTGATATTCAAGACATGAGGAGAGTAGATCCTAAGATTGATTGGCAAGTTAGAAATGCCTTTATTACTCCCAGTGAGTCGATCTGTCTCAGCTTCAATTTCCATTCGAATTTCGTCAAAATTTTGAAACTTCTTCCCTTTGCAATGAAGAAACTCTCCCCATTCTGCAGTAGCGTTGATTAATTGCAGAATTAACGGCCGTCGTGTTACGATACCCGAACCACGAGGCAAGAAATCTCTGAAATATCAAGGATCCTCAATAAATTATAGATAAAATACTCACTTCTTACCATGCAAACAAAGGCACATTTAATATTTATTGTATTTCAAAACAAATTACGAAAAGGAATACAGTAGGTATTGCATAATTTACCTTCCTACGAAATTTTCTAATACGGACGACTTTCCAGCAGACTGGCCTCCCACCACAGCAATTTGAGGAAGATCTAGAAATTGAATTAAGTGAATCAAACACATTATAAGCCCATTCACAGTTCGATTATTGTTTTTATACTTGAAAAATGCATACATCATAACCTATAAATATGAATAAATAGAAATATGGATCTTACCCAGTTGCATATGAACCCCAAGCTGCGTGAATGCATCTTGAAGTTTGTTGACAATTGGAATTAGATTATCCATTTTAGAATTTGATTCAGCAGCACCCCGTACTGCTTTCTCTCAAGGGCTCTCTAGTAAATTTTTGAGCTACGTTGGGAGTACTTGATGTCGGATGACGATGCAGCGAGTTACAAATAGTGCAGGTCACCGGGGTTGAAGGAAATCATCTAACAGAATCCAATCACTTTTGGGCAGCTTTTCGTATCTTCATTATCACATCATAGCGGAAAATGATGAGTTTTGGGTGCCAAAAACATATTCGAAATCAAAAGAAAATATAACCATTTAAAATCAATATTCACACCACAAGTCTCTAGTTATCTTAAAAGAATTGTTACTTTTTATTAGAATTCCGTATGTCATATAATTTAAACTAACTAAGTCTAGCCTACACTAGTATAATATCATTACAAGTCAACCTAGAAAATTCTTCTTTGCATAATTAATACCTACAAGCTAGGGTATCTAATCTACCATGTACACATTATCATACTTCACGAGTAACTTCAACTATTGATCAGAAATAAGCATGTTCATTCAATATTTAGCATAACCATTCATGCAATCTAAAGTCAAAGTAAATATACATACTCTTTATAGAGTGTACCATTCATATGACTAGCATTTTATAGTATTACGATTTTTACGATTTTAACGATTTTAGTTTTAGACAGAAAATGTCAATACTACTTTCACTTTCAACTTTTAAAGCCAAAATCTTACATAGCTATTAAATATAGATATTTACAATTACTAAAGTTTAAAGACACAATCCTAAAATTTCAGTGAAAAATCCACTGTATAAAATGTTTCTTCTGTAATTAGTACCTTTATCACAATCACAACCTAGTAAAAGACTTACCCCACCTACTTTCGTACACCACCAAAGTGGAATATGTATATTTATGTAATATGAGTGAAATTAGGGTTTTAGTACCGTTGTTATATGTAGGTATCACGTAAGATATGATCTATAACTGCCCTTATCAAGAGAAGCACACACAAAGACACATAACCACAATTACGTAGCACTAGCTCCGAGTTTGGTATGAAATGCAAAGTTCAGTTGGAAGTTGGAGTGAAAACTCCCTGTACAAGTGTACGGCTACAACTTAGGTCATTTTCCTCTCATTTTCGTTACTGCTGCTTTGGCTTGTGCCGTGCCTTTAGTTTGCCTTAACAGAATGGATTTGCTGGCCTTGCAAAAAATATCGATTGGTTTAGATTTTGCCTTTGCCCCACTGCTTTACTTTTGGTTTTGAGTCGACATGAGTAGGAGTAGGACTATCGGAGTGTGTGTTAGCTGACTACTTTATTCTTCTCATTCAGCCTGGCACTGGCACTGCAAACCCTACATCTACATCCTTCCGAACTATAAAACTTGATATATATACCAAGTATAGCCCTATCTATGTATGTCACTACTAACGCTAACAGAATTCGGAGAACCAAACCATTGGGATCGGAATTAATATGATTATTCTGATATATGTTAAGGGTTAAATTTCTAGTCTATGTATAAGAAGAATAAGAAGAGCGTAGGCAAAGTGTAAACATTATGTCCCTTCCAGCGAATACTGTACATAACACTAACACTGAGGAAGTTGCCTGGCCTGAACTGGAAATGGAAATGTGTGCATCGTGCCAATACTTTCTTACAATGGAAAATATGTGGAATAGAGAGCTACATATGCTATTGCTTTGTATAAGGTACACCTACTACAAACACAGTACCCAGTAGGCAGTAGTCGACATGAATTGATGTATCCAAAATGTGAGGGAGCACGACGCAAGGCAGCAATTGGGCTTAATGGTAAATACTCAACAGTAGTACATACATATAGAATAAGAAAGTATTGCATTGCATATGAAAATGAATGACATCTTTCACTTTTCACTTAAGTAGACATTTATGTTTACATACTGAGTAAAGAAAGACGAGTGAAGTCCTAAAATGAATCAGTTATGTCTCCGATTTCAATGAAAGTAGAGTAGCGTGCCCAATAATTATATGAATATGAATCACTAGTCGTCTATTGATTATGTAATTATATATGTTTATCAAAAATGTACCAGAATCTGTAATCTATAGTCAACATATATACTAAAATATAATATGTAATCATTAAATACTACATATAATTACCTAAACCAAAGCATCAAAATGCAAGCAATTTGACAAATATTTAAGTAGCTACATCATAATCATAATCAGACATACAGGCAGTCACTTGGTGGTAATCTTACAAGTGCATGATTGATATCATGATATTATGATTGAATGGAATTATATCTATGTATAGCATAGCAAGGAAATATACTAAAAATGTATGAAACAAGATGCAACATTGAGATCTACTTACGATTTAACTCTGATATAAGCATTAGGATTGTTTAGGTAGTATGTTGTGTCTTTCAAAAAGGATTAGCAGGAAATGAGAATGAAGGAAATTAAATTACAGAGTTTTCCATATGTGAATTCAGGGAATTAGTTAAATAGAATAGTAGAATAGTTATGTAATGTAAAACAATACAAGGTTCAAGGTGTGCACGAATATAAACTACACAACTCCAGTTGCATGAAATAGAATACCAAATACAATGCAATCGCAATTGTTTAACAATTAGCTTCAGTATCCCTTCCTTTAGTACAAAAAACTAGCTGAGAAGCTGAGTATAGATGATCAACTGTCAGGCACCGTGGCATACCTATTCACAGTCAGTATGTTCCCTGTGCAACCGAAAGTACACAAGTTGCCGAAAATATGGACAACGCGTCAATCGAATCCGAATGCTACAATAAATAATGCGATACAAGTTAAATAATTTTTAAAATACTTGCACTTACAGATCTGTTCTTGCAATAAATCACCTGCAAGTCTTAATTTTGTATGTAATATGTACCTACTAGCCTAGCCCATTACATCCTGCTGTATATCTATATTCTTTTGAGGAATATCCATATCCGGTCATAATAATTATGAAACAATTCTCACATTCATGATCATGATCAGATCACGATTGAGTATGATTATAAGTATCCTCCATTACATTAGCAACTTTACGTAATCCCACAGACAGTGCATACAGATGATCATTCAAGTAGACAACTAAAATGGAACCTGGTCAGCTTTTCATGCTCCTCACATTAATCATATTTATATTATTACTAGGTTCCTGTACATTTACTCCTTCCTTATATGCTGGGTAATGTGTACATAGCACATAGTACATAGTACCTATTTAGAAGATAGATATATGCATATTCGATACACAAGTTGTGTAAAGAATAAAGGCAAAGGCAAAGGGCTTCACAAAATACATACTTGCATACATGTACTCTATCAACTTAAATACTGATCTGTGAACATTCAGGAACATTTTACACATACACTGTTCTTAAACGCATGTCTTGTGTTAGCCTAATGCTTGGGGCACAAACTGTTCTTTAACAATTTATGCCAACTCCTATTGGACATCGACAAACATATATTGATGTCTGCATTGAGAACTCTGACCTCTTATAGAATCTAATATTTTGCAAAGGTATTGGAGCCTACACTATACCACTATAATATCTTCTACCTAGTGTACCAATTGTACTTAAATATATACATAACATAGATTATATATTATGTAAGATGTTCTAAGGAAAGATATATTCATAACTTGTTTAGCGTAAATACTACAAATAAAATAAGACTACCACACTACTGCCATACTGTATTACACCAAAGCGAAAACAAAACTTACATATAGCTCGAAAACAATCTTCGAAGGAAGTGCCCAATTAAAAGTTTGCTTTGATCCGTCGTATGTGATGTTTGTATGATGCAAAGGTTGCATAAAGTGTTAATAGCTGATAAATCGATGGATTGGGATGCGGTTGAATGAATTTCCAAGGGCTTCACTTACTGAGAGCTGTGCAAACACAAACATACATGAAATTAGTATCAATAATGTCACCAAAATACCCTCTTATGTATTCAATTTTGAGTCTATCGAGTTTACATTACACTCAACTTATGCTACATGGATGTGCATGTTTGACAGTTCTCGCGACTCACACATGTCAAATGAAGTAACCTGCATAGCAAAGCATTGAATGATTTGCTTTACATAAAACAGCCAGCATTTGGATTTTTAATTTATTTTTGATAATTTGCATGTATAGTTTCTATTTCCTGAAACAGTTTACCTTGTATATTTTAACCACATTTAAATCCTAAATCTTACGAAGTCAAATTGGCAATTTTTCTTATTGGACTATGTAATGTAACTATTTCAAACTTACCCATAAAAATAAGTACGAGTATCTCTATATATATATTATTATGTACATTCAATTTATTGCTCAATCCGCAATAATATGTAGTTTAGTTAACTAAACGTAATACTGTACTTGCATGAATAATACATAATATAATATTATGTCATAATATGTAGCAAGTAGTCAATCCACCCACATATGAAATAATTATTAAATACACAATACATATGTATGCCTCGACCCTGGATACAATTCTATAAGAATATAAATAAACTAAAGTCAACTCGAAAGAAACTGAATAAAATCACAGCACTTATTGTCAACACAGCTCTAAACTACTACAGAAATCAGAATGATGAACTTTTGACATTTAACGAACACATTTACTGCTGCTCATTACCCTCGAGTAACAGCTAACTTCCGCTCGCATCTCTAACTTTTTTGTATACACAGTAGTGCACAGACTCTGCGTACAAACCACTGGACTTAGATAGTTCAGTTCAAAATAATTACCAAATTAATATCTATAATCTACTTATTGGGCAGTAAACAATATTGTAGCAACTAAAACAAACCTCATACATCATAAAATTCAGCTTACTAATATAAAAAGTATTTTAAATGACGATTAAAATCGACCTGCTCCTGCTGAATCCTCCTATGTCCTAGCATTCTTTTGGAATTTATAGTTTGTTTCTGCTCCTGCATAAATACATAATAATTATAATTATGACTCAGCTTACCTATCACCTATTTAACCTATCTTGTCAGCTTCACAAAAAATATTATTCATCACTATCGCTGTTACAACCTACAATACAATACTACAGTACCAAATACACAGTTAAGTACCCAACACAACACCTATTCATTCTTAGCATAGTTGATAGTTAGTGAATCACCTTTTTTACTACAGTACAGTACACCTTACCTAACATATAATTAAAATCTAAAATCATTGTCTAAACACTGAGTGCTTATATACAAAATTAATTCAATAAAACAAATCCATACAACACAACTAAAATTATTAATCCAATTTTAGTTTCGTTACATTATATTACACAGAACTACTTCACTAGAAATAATTAATTTACTGAGTATTTTGGTTAGTTTTACTTACCCTTTAGCTATATAACTCCCACGATAATATTGTAAATAGATGTTTTGAGGTTTCCAGCTCCGTAATTGGCAAAATGTTATGAATTTTTAGATTTGTTAAGTCAAATGAGCAGGAGAGCTCAGCAGTTGAACTCCTATCTTCCTATCCTATCTATGTGAATGTGATGTAAGGAAAACAGGGATGGCCTGGCTGGTTGGCCTGAGTGCTTTGACTTGACTTGACTTAGAGGAATCGACTGGATGGACTGCCCGAGAGTTTTGGCTCTAGTCAGTTCAGTTGAGTTTGTGTGTAAAATGTATTGTGATTTGTGAATATTGTGATTGTGGTATGTGTATAAGAGAAGAGTGAGCAAGGAGCAACACAACCAACTGAGTTTTTAGATGACAAGACAAGAGAGGAGACCGAGACCCAAATTCAACTTCGATTTCTCGCAGTGCGCACGGCCCAACGAATATATTCTCAACCTAACTTTTTAAAGTATCGAGCTGTCCAACGCCCATTACCCCAATAGAAGCTTTATTTTGCAGGTTGTTATTTGCAGATGATTTTAGCCAAGGTTACATAATATTACACCACCTTCAGCGTTACATTATAAAATATTACACCATACACATTATCACACTACTCAACTTACATTCGCATTCCAAAGCTACAGCATTGCTAAAATACTAAACCCTCGTTCGCTCTTTGTCGTCCTTTTACGCGACTCAACGTAAACTATCCGTATAATTGACTATAATAATATAATAAGAGTCCTATTATGCTTAATACATGCATTCACTAATATTATGCAAATATTCTTATAATATATTAAAAGTATGAATCATGGATGAATGTCCACGAATGACAGATGGAAGGAAGGAATGGAATGTATAATATATCCCTATTATAATTAATTTTATATAATCCTTATCTGGAAATAAAAGATTAGGTATTGGGTAAATATTTATAGCCAGTTTTAATTTTCACATGGAATTACTTTTTGAAGTTTGATTTTGGCAACTCTTTATAGCTTAGCTTACCCAACCCCTTTTGGAAAATAAGCATTTTTGTTAGCATAGTACATATTATGTATGCATATATGTATATGACACGGGGGAGAATTTTTCTAAACTTGAGCCTTTAGGACCAAATAGGACAGAATGATTTTAGAGAACATTGCATTTTTGAGTCATGGTATATGTAATTTGGTTTGAAATGGAGGGAATTCTTTTATTTACATTTTGCTACATGGGTTTACATGTAAAGCAGTAGTTCCTTTACAGAAATAAAAGTCAAAGGATATATATTTACATGCTTAAGTATTAGGTAATCTAACCTTACTATAATATGTCGAATATGTCCTAACTTTGAAGGGATTGGAATGCGTTGTGATGAAGTAATTTGTGAACAATAAAATTGACCACATTGTAAAGATCTTTCCAATATTCATATCACTTAATAAACCATATCATTTCGATGGCTTTTGTGTTTCATTAGATTGAAATTGGGACTTAGGACAGGATTGGAATCAGAATTTGGTATTATAACACATTCCAAAAAATAAACTTGCATTTTACTTTGGAATGCAAAGCAATGTAAGATGCTGGAAAGTCAATATATTATATAAATAAACTGCCTATCTTTACTTATGCCCCCTAATGATATGTCATTTATGTAAATATTTACATACCTATACCTACATTGTCAGTTTACATTTATATATCCTTAAGTCAGTAAGTATTCTGGCATACTAATCTCCGATGATTACATGTATGTGAGTAGGAGACATGAGATAAAGCGTTCGGTGTCCTTTTGCTTGCCTAAAATAGTTGTCTATCGATCTCTAAAGGCAACAAACTAATGTCATTACTACACCATATAATATATAGATTAATGTAATAATAAAATGAACCACAATAATCGCTTTGTAGTAGTATTACTGATTTGGTAAACATCGATTTTCTATTTATTTTTACGCAACTTTTAAAAAATGAGCAAAATAAAATCCATTTTACAGTCAATTAAATCGTAAAGCTACATTTTATGTATAATTATGATTATATTTTAATACAATACAGTAAAAAAGCAAGCACCATACGTTGACGACAAGACAAAAATAGAGAATTACATAATACCTAACAGTTTACCAGCAATCAATTGAAGTATTATGACAACATATAGAATGATAATTACTTTTTACATGAAGAGGTTCAATTTATTAGTAGGAAATAATGCAGTTCGCCGTTGAGCAAAATGAAATACATGATACTGGCAGGATTGCTATAATTTCGATCTTCGTTAAAAGGAATAAAAAGTAAGTAAAGAGGTAGAAATGTAGAATACTTGCATTATTATAGCAATCCTACAGCACTTTGCGTGTTGGCTAATAGTTTGGCCAACTAAATTAAGACTAATAATATTTAGGATTTAGGATTAAAGATAGATTCTTGGCATTATTGGAAGATCTGCACAATTGCACAATGTAAATACTATAGGAAGAAACACATCATTTAACAGTACGTATCCTTTATACCGATTATATCAATATAGGTTTGGGTAGTAATTTTCTGTTTCCATTTTCCTAAGTGAATACATTAGGTGTGCTACATTAGTTTTTAATGAGATGCTGGTGGTGCCTGATGGGAAACAGGTACTCCTTGGGGTGGAACTGGGTTCGATGGGTGTTGTTGATGAGAATCAGCATTTACGTTGTTATTAATGGAATTAGTTTCAACATTAGCGTGGTGACTATTATCTTGTGGTTGGCCTTGGGTATTAATATGCTTTTGGGTGTCCGCTGCTGGAGGATGATCAGATACATAGTTGTTGGTATTATGTACAGGGGGAACAGGGCCTCCTTGTTGTTGCTGTTCAATTTGATGATGTTGTTGTTGCTGAACATGATGCTGTTGCGGGTCAACGTGGTGTTGTTGCATTGGTACTTGTTGGTAGTTTGGAGGAGGAGGGGCATGGTATTGTCCTTGTTGACCATGTTGGGGGATCGCGTTGGGATGGTATTGTTGCTGCTGATGGGGATCAAAGTGTTGCTGACCAGGTTGCCCTTGTGGTGGATGTTGATACTGCATCTGGTCCTGGTGATGAGGAGGTGGCATGCCTTGCTGATGGTGAGGAGGTGGCATTCCTTGTTGCTGATGATGAGGAGGTGGCATACCTTGTTGCTCATGGTGTTGAGGTGGCACTCCATGTTGCTGGTATCCAGGAGGGAGTGAACCATGCATTCCTTGAGGAGGATATCCCTGACCATGGTGTAGATACTGTGGTGGAATACCATTTGGAGGCATACCAGGAACGTGCTACATTAATGAAAATTACGTCAAATTATAATCAATGTCCCAATTACATCAAATAAATTCCTGCCGTACATATATTTTTCTTTGTCCACCATACTTACCATTCCTTGGTCAATATAACGTTGAATTTCATCATGATGTTGTTGAGCATATTGCTTGTATTCGTCTTGGGAGTAGGCTGGTTGTTGATCGACTGGGTCCCATCCTTCATCACGTTCAAAATCCTGTTTCTTGGTCTGTTCAAGAAATTCTTGATAGCTAAAATAAAAATATTTTTTAATTATACTTTGGAAACATTTGACGTTTTGATCCGATGGCGACCAAAAAGGTGGGCTAATTTTACTCACCTAATAAGTTGATCCTTATTTGTATCCGTTTCATTGAAAACATGTTCCCTCATTCGTTCCATTTCCTCATATCTTTCACGTATATCGTCTTCAGGAGCATTAGGGTCGTACATTTTGTCCAGCTCTTTCTTGAACAAAGCCTTCACTTCGTTAGCATCCCAAACTCCATTACCATCTAAATCGTGCAGATGGAAAAATGTTTTTGGGTTGAAATCTTCGGGACTCATATGGTCTTGCTCTTCCCAAACTTGCTCTAATTGTTGTTTACTTCCTGGGTGGTGCAGAGGCTTGTGCTCCTGATGCTTTTCTTGTAATTTTTTATGTGCCTCTTCAGCCTCATGACGTTGTTTTTCGTCTAAGGTCTTCAGCTGTTCTTCATATAATAACTCCTTTTGCATTTCATATTCCTTAAATTCCTCTTTTCTCTGCCGATCTGCATCTTCAAGCTCCTTGGTAGTCTACAATAAACATTTTCAAGTGTAGAAGCCTCTTTTTATAAACAAGCATAAAGCATATTATCCAGACAGGCTTTAAAACAATTTGAATTATAGTAAAGTAAGCTTTGTTCATATATTATTATACCTGAACGATTAGTTTCCTTAAATCTTCGGATTCGAATGTGTGTGGGTTTTTGGGGTCTATATGGGCAGGGATTTTCATATGTTTCTTATCAATGCCATTGCTTTGTTCATAATGCTGAATAGCAAGATGACGCAGTCTTTCCAGTTCCTGTCTTTTCAGTTCGTCTAACTGTGTTCGCACATTATGATTGACGAATTCAAGTTCTGTGGCTATTTTTCCCGACTACAAGAATGAAAGAACGAAAATCAGTATTACTACTGCATTCTGTAGGCACTTTTAAGCATTCAATTTCAATTATGTTCCATGATTCCGCTTTGTAGAAAACTTAATTAATTGTGCTATTGTATAAATATTTAACGACTTAGCTAACCTAAATCTAAAGAATACGTATTTACTACACCATATTTCCGGTATAATCGCCATAAATATAATGGGCTCATGGCTCATTATGTTCAAGTTAGTTGTATATTCTTGATCTTGCGGATTGAAATAATTACTTTTTGGTTATAATTTGCCTACCTTAATATCGTTGGGGTCAGCTTTTACAAGTCGGTCTTTAAAGTCAGGATCACTCTCTAAAACATTAACAACTTCTTGCAAATAGCGCTTGTATTCGACATCAAAAGCCTAAAATCATTTAACAAATACATCGTTTAATTTAAACCAATAAACACAGCCAACTGACTAAATTATATAGGCCTACAGGAATAAATACAAAGTGTTGGTTTAAGTCTAATTACCTGTGAATCGATATCGTTCGTTTCACCATGTTCTTTGTCTTTAGGTTTCTTTTTCTCGTTTACTGGAGGAGCACCACATTCATAAATAAATAAAACTAGTAATAATAAAAATGTTCTTTTCATCGTAGATGATTTCTGGCTCAAGACACTGTTTGTCTCGAGTTTGTCAACAACTGCTGACAAATAAAAGGGATTTCGCAGGTAGCGGATGGTTCTTTTGCGATGATGAAATACTTTAATAAAAACTAATGGTCATCGTCAATTGGTGATTGGCGTTCGTATCCAGTATCCTTGGTCGTAGTCACGATCACGACCCCAAGAGTGATTTTGTCTACGCAGTTACTAGTATGTAAATTAGAAGATTAATATAGATGCGGAAGATGTGAAAGCTGCTGAAACCAACAGAATGAGCAAAAAATTATATATCTAGGATATCTGACGTAATCAATTTTTCATGGAAAGTTGTTAAATTACAAATATATGCTTTTTACAATGTGCTTACCCAATATTTTTGGTCCAAATTAGAAAGTTTTTAATTTTTGTTAGTTGCGTTAAAAACAGATGTTAGCATTGACAATTTTGGATTGTGCAACTAGTCAGCAATAAAGCAATAAATAGAAACACAATCAACAATCTTATCAGCTAATATTTATTTTATGACTTTCTATGTAAATTAGATGGAAAACATACGTGTAAACTCTACGTACATTAAATATTTCAAAGGAAACCTCCATGCTCCTAAAGGAAGTAATTATCGTAAATCCAAAAGCCGCAGGTTGGCGCAGCGAGTCACAAATATTGATGTGTTCTTTACTTTGTATAAGCTTTGTATAATAAAATGACAAAACAAAAGCAATTTAAAATATATTATGCTGATTACTTAAATAGTTATCCAATTATCATTAACGAATTATTCAAAACAGATTTAAATTATCTGTAGATTAAAATATGAGGATACGCAAATTGTCCTATATTATAACATTAATTCATTCTGTACACGTATAATTTCCTACTTTAAAACTTATTTGCATTTATGAGACATAAATTCGTATAATATCATCTATATTTCGGGTAATTATTGGATTATCTTACACACACTTGCTATCAGCAGAAAAGAAATGCTTATTATGTTAAGTTCACTGTTATTTGCAAAAGTAGCAAGCAAACGTAATAAATATTATCGAGTATATGTCGAAAAATGTAAAAATTGTTTTTTTCCAATTAGTACCTTAGTGTAAATGATTTTCAGGATTGTAAAATAAATAGGGCAAAGTTCACCTTGTTCGTCTGTTTTATAATTACCTGCGTGTTTATTATGAACTGCAGTTAATTGTGTGGATATATTTATGTATTTGCATGTATGTATCTTAATTAGTACCGGTAGCAGTATAACTGTTATACGATAACTCGGCTCGTAACCGTATCATGTAAAAAATTAGAATTCTTTCCTGTGTGCCATCAATTTGTAAATGCATGATTATGATATGAATAATTTTAGCTTTACCAACGCTTTTATAGGTACAAATAAAATCTCTACTGAAATACTGAAATACTGACATACCTATAGACTTACTTCGATAGCTTATAGGTTACTGATGCTACATAACATTATAGTGCATAATAATTGTATCAGTAGCAACTTCTTGTTCTTGTTCTTGTCCCACTGCACCATGATATGCAGTAGACCACAAACTGTACAGTACAAATTGTTTTAGTTAAGGTAAGCTGCCCTCAAGAGCTCTTTAACAGCATGCTATAATAAAGGATGAAGCATGATCCACTCCACATTTACACATTTCACACCCACACTACATACTATAAGTACCATGTTAATAGTATTACCAACAAAAAGTACTATTTAGTACAGCGATACCACTGTTTCTGTATTCATTAAAGATGAATTTTCGTCATAGATTATGCTATTTAAAAGTTGAAGGTATAAAATGTTATTAGGTAATGCTGTAGTATCATAAATACAGTTATGTTAGCAGTAGTACATTATAGTAAAAAACAAAAATTGTTTTTATACATGAATTATTATATTTTGCGTCTTTATAGAAGAGGGTGCAATATGGTATTATATGGATAGATATACCAAAATACCAACTATTTATTCACCTATCTAATCTAAAGCATCAATTTTTACCTAGTATATATAAATGGTTCAATTTTTTAAGATAAAGACTTTAATGAATGATTTAACCGGAGAGCTCTGTCAAGGTTATTGTTACGTGAAGTCATACAGATAGGAACTGTACATTTTAATATAGTATCTAGTATGTAGTATAACATTAATTAGTGATCGTAGGACTTTCGTCATTAAATCATTAACTATATAATAAAAGTAGTTTGCACAAATGTAAAATATGCAGATGTGGGAACTAAAACTAATGCACATAAAGTATACATACATTCATTACCTCGCCTTTACCCTTCCCCAAATGGAAATTGTTTTATTGATGACAAAAATAGACAACTTTTTGTTTTGCTATTAGCGTTGCCACAAATATATACATTAAATATTTAATGGGCAATTTTCCCCCAAAGATAGTTTTCATATGCGCCAATTCTAAAAATGCATAATTTATATGAATACAGTTTGCAAATCACAATGATTAATTTAAATGAAATCAAACTACACCGGTATTACAGTACATAGCAATGGTGTGTGCTTTATTAACTTTAACTTGTACATTTTTAAAAGAAATGAGCTTCATGTGGGAACTTATTTTTTAATGAGCTGTCCAAAGCTAGTGTTTGTGTAATATGTAACGTTTGCTTACTTATACGATTAGGTAAGTAAATTATGATTTCAGTCTCTAAAAAGAATGAGCTTACGTTGCAACTATGTATTGCCTATGATTTGTAAAGTTTTTATAAGTGTACGTACAACAATTTGTGAGTTGCCTAAAACATAGACTGGACTGTGACATGTAAGGACTGTACGGGTTAGGTTAAACCTTAAGTCTATTAACTACCTTAGGTATCTGTATTAATTGCTCTTACATTATTAATTTGAGCCTTCATTTAAAACTGAATTGTTACTGTAAAGTTATTAAAGAAGAGTTGGATTTTAAAATAATATAGCACAGGCTATAATATAGCTAAATAGGTAATCTAGTCTAGATTCTACTATGTGGAATACCATGTTGACCACGAAGGAGTTTGTGAAAAAGTGAAGCTCATACTTATTTTCAGTGTTTATCTACATATTATACTTGACTACAGCATAGTTAGAAATATAAGATGTTTCTCAGGGTAGGAGTAACATAAAAGTGGCCAAAGAAGACTAAACAGAGAACATTGGAGTAAAACCCTATAAAATGTAATTCTATGTAATGTATGCACTATGTACAATAAGGAAGGTATTTAAAACTAAACAACAAAAATAATTTCAGATGCACCCGTTGTTAATTTATAGTTAACTTTTTACAACGACTGAGTATTGTTGGAAGAAGAAGAAGAGGATGAGCTGGACCGTGGCAGTCTTAATTCAAGATCATTTGCACTATTTGGAGTCGAGAGAGACAAAGTCGAAGATGAGGAGCTCCAATCTACGACATTGAACTGTAGACTGTACCTTTGGTTTCTCCGGGAGCTCTGCCCCACGCAGGGGACATTGATATCTCCGTCTACAAGTATACCTTGTCTCCTTGGAAGTGTCAGGCTGTGTCGGAAGTATTCCCTGCCATGATGTAAAGGAAAAGTATCATCATAAGTCGGAAGAATGGCTGTGTTGATAAAACCTCTTGTAAAAGAAGGATCAGAAACTAGTCCTTGACTCTGATTTTGATTTGAATTCGCATTTAGTCCAGATAGTGGATTAGTATTAGCAGTGCTTGTGTTGCTTTCAGTGGTAGTGATATCTTGGTCAGTCTCATTCAGTCTAGTGCTCGGTCCTGGCTGCGGCTCAGAAATTACAGTTGAAGAACCATCTCCCCGATCCGTTACAATTACAACGGAAGATCGGTTTTTGGTTGGTTCCTCGTTAGGATTAGTGTTATTATTTGGTTTTGTGATTGTCTTTGGACTCCTTTGCTTATGTTTTGGATTTATGTTCTCATTCGTTAGAAATGTTGTATTAGTATTCGACAAAGAAGTTGTTGCCGTTGCCGTGACCGTAGTTCCGGTTCCAGTCAGGGTGTTTTGCTGACGATTGTTATTATTTGCTGCTATGGTCATGGGCAAAAAATTTGAGTTGCAGCCAATAGCTTCTTCGTAAGGTGGTGGAGCTTCCCCCCGTGGGGGGATATACGAGCTAGGCGGCTTCCACCAGTGCCATGCCAAATAATGCGGAGGGTATATGCTTTGAGATGTCCCTCTTTCAAAATAATCCATGGAGTAGTCTAGACTTCTTGTATCGTCACATTCATCACACATTTGCGCTGAACGACGAGCTTCTGCTGAATTTATTCGACCTAATTATATAACATAATTTAAACCATTATTATTTTTGCAAACCTATATACATAATTCCTATTTATCCAATCTGTAAGACTTTAATAATTAATTAGATTGTTACCCTGAATTTGTTTCTGTCGTAATCGATGTATGAGGAAAAAAAGTAGCGAAAGGGATAGCATTGCTGTCACTGCCGCTATGACTATTTTTGGAACAACTTCTGTGATATCTACCGGGCCAAATGGACCTCCTGTTTTACCCCCTCCTTCATTTAGACTGTCATCTAAGCAAATAAAGTCGCAACAGGATTTTCCTAAAATACGGAATGACTGGCAGCCCTGTGGATTTAAAGATAAACAATTGTAGTGAATATTTGCAATTAACAGAAAGTATGTTCTTTTTAAATTGGTGTAAATATATTTCTCTCAGTTAATTGTAATTACCTGAGGTGGGGAGCACATGACAGCCTTGCACCATTTCGGCGTGCCATCATCACAAATGCACACAGTGCATTCATCTGGACCAGGAACATAATGAACCCCTTGTGGAATGTATCTTGAATGAACATCTATACACTTCTTGGTGGATCCGAGGGAACCCCCTTCTCCAACGAAGGCTGGCCCTGTTCCCCCAATCCCAATGTCATGGATTGCCGTAGAAGACACATTTTCCAGTGTAGGAACTGATAACATTCCGAAAGACATTCTGTCTTTTTTTGGAACTGCGGATCTAAAAATTGTTTACATAATTCTTTTGTGGAGAAAGCACACTTCACTCACACCCGTAGTTGCTGTACAATTACAGTCAGACTTCTATTTAATTTAACTTCTCTCGCTCACATTGCTCTACTATTCAATTAATAATTTCTTTTTGCGAAGTTGTAGCAGAAGTGGGGGCACTAAACCAAAGTGCATTTTCTTTCTGTTCTGTTACAGAGGTAGATAAGTTTTGCTATAATTAAAGAGAAGCATTGTCATTATCCCTACAGTTCTGCAGTTGTGAATAGTAAGTACAAGTAGTATTTGTATTTAAAAATCATATGTACTTACATATAATGCACATAATTTTCTTAATTATTTAACACACACACTAAGTAAGAAAAAACAACAGAAAACGGCAGCTTCGACTTTGTCATTCGCAACGTCATATTAATAAATATATGTTAATGGTAAATGGTAGATCTTAAATGAAGGATATTAGTTTAGAAAAATTTTCTGACAATGGCTCATTAAGTGTAGTAATACTAACACTAACACTACTGCCGTAGCGATAATAAATGGTTTGTATGTTATGTGATGTGATGTGAGCTAAAGCTTCCTTTTCCGTGAGAACTTTTCTGTATAACTCTCTCAAAAAAATCTCCAATTACGTAGTTTATGTATCATTCGATTCATATAATATTGATACAGTTTTTATTCCCATTCAACTACATAACATACACTAACACTTGTTTATTAACTACCAACTTATCATAAACTAGTTAGTGAAATGTAATAGTGTTGTATATTAGTTTATTGTATCATTCTTCATTCCTGTTGTCACCGCGTGTTTAATAATATTACTCTTTTAGTTGAGAACTCTTTTAGAAAGTTTAGATGTAAAGATTGTATGAATGAAACTTATCAACAGCACTTGTATTGTACTGTAGTGTTGCAGACAGATAGTAATAGTATTAATTGTAACAATTGTAAGTAATAATACTATGTAATCTTTAACTGATATTATAATATGTACTTTACGATGCTTATTAGCATACTATACTGCAGTTACAGCTTACTACTCTGTATAAGTGCAATCTAAAGTATTCTATTTACTCCCGTTGATAGAACAAACTCAGATTTAGATTTGTAAAGTTTACTATTTAGTTAATTGAAAATTAATACACTGTAGTACGTAATTAAGGTGTAATAATTGTATTCATGAAGCGGAGAAGGATGTCACAAACAAGAGATATATTTTCTATTCACATTTAAATGTATTTTTAAGTAGTAATTGTTTACGTTGACAGGTAGATTTTTTGTATGTATATGTTTTGTATATACATTCCCTTGGCAGACTCGGCACTTTACTTTAGACGTTATGACAAGAGGTAGAGAACAAAACAGACAGCAGACAGACCACTTAAACTGTGAAGATACTTTTAGACAACTGAATCTGTATGATTATTAATATTGTAGTGGTAAGTATTGTGGTGATTAAAGGGAAGAATGTGCTTTACTTGTATTATATAGAGGAGATACGTAACTAGAATATTATTTATAGTATTCCACTTAACGAACAGTGCGTAATATTATTAGATGTATGTAAATTGTACCATAAATGTATTAAACTAGTGCAGTGTAAATGCACAGAGTAGATGTAGATGTGATGTAGTGTAGTGTAGGCATTTAACCATTAAGTATGTCTAAGGTTGCTGAAGGTGGTTTGGTTTCGTTTGCTTTTAGTTTATAAGTGTGGCGAGCTATCAGCTAAAGCTATGTTTAGTAATTCTAAAGCTATGTATAGCCATACATAGCCTATCTCAGTACATAATATGTATAGAACATCACATTCATTCACATCACATCTGAATCTCTTATAACTTTACGCGATGAGCTTCACGGATTCTCGCTATGCTAAAGTAACTTGTGTTTTCGCTGCTTATTTTGTATTCTGTATTCCTAAAGCCTTTACTTTACTACAAACTACAAACTGCATGTAGACTCTATGTAAGGCAGATTAGTAGATTCCTATTTCGTGTGTGTTCATAGTTCATATATACAATACACTGCACTATGCTGAACAGAGGAGCAAAATAATATTTGTAAACCTTGTCCTATGTATAGATACAACACAGAATATACAAATATACAATGCAATGCTCAAGCTTAAGCTTTAGTGTAAGCGTAACCTCGCTACTATCTATAGAACTAAAAAATGTTCGCAAGTCTATATGTAATAATTGTACTATTATATATGTATGCATTTATTTCGTGTGTAGTGTACCGTATGCATGTACTGCACTGTATACAACATGTATAATACACATTGTGTAAAAAGTAGAAGTGTGTTCCCATGAATCCTTCCCTATTTCATCCATGTTGTAATATGAAAGAGGGATAATTGCATTATTTACATGCTTACTCGACTTGAGTTGAATGTGAATTGAACTAGGATTTAGCAAAGGTGATGTGATGTGAAGATGTGATGTAGGATGTAGAGTTTGTAGATTGTTACTGCATTGTCTTGTCTCAAAAAAGGATTTTTCTACTTGCTGAATAAACTATACAGGCCAAATTCATTGATGCAGAGAAAATAGTTCATCATGTAATGTTTAATGTATCAAGTCAAGAATTGGATGGTAAGCATCAAGAATGGATGCATGGACCTAGTTCTTCTTTCTTAACTTAAACTTAACTCATTCACAGATTCAGATTCACACTCTATTATTATTAAACTCTTGCCTAAACGAGACCTGGCGAAAGTTACCAATTAACGCAAAGCTTCTGATCTCTTTGGCTTGGCTGAGAACAAAATAACAGTGTCTCTTTGTTTCTTGTAGAACTTTTCACTCTTAAAATAGATTACCTAGTAATCTAGTAGTATGCAATTTCATTCAAATTCTATTCGACTGAAGAATAGAAGGACAATGACAATGACAAGCGTGGAAATATTTTGTTTTATGCAAAAAATTGTTGAATGCAACTACATTTATTATTTAAACAGCAAAGATTTCTATTTTTATAGACTAATTATAGGTAATTATTAGAGATGCCCGTGTCCACGCAATAAATGAATGGCTTATGGAAACGTTTAATACGAGGTATTACATTAAATAGTACTTAGATAATGATACAAACTTACTTAGCTTTGATAAACCCACTGATGCTTTATTGTAATACAACTTGTCAGTTAAGGTACTTTTGCTGAATCGCATCGGCTATTAGGCTGTGGTTTTAATAGATAACGGTTACAATTTATCTCAATGTATATTATCTTACCGATATTAGCATTACCTCAAAGTAAATTGGAGCAGTAAAAAATGTAAGTACTGAATAATCTAGTAGAAATAGTGAATAGTAATTGTACTATACCGAGGTAAACTATACTTCATACAGACGTATTCCATTATAGTATATACATTTATTACGAGTATATTTGTTGTTGATATTACTGTTGTTACCATATATGTGTATGTATACAAAAAGTTGTAATAAAAGTTAATGAAAATTCCGTCATTCCGAAAAAATTGTCAGCAGCACAACATTTCATTTACCATTTTGGTGTTTCAAAAAAGCAGATCACTACTTACAGATTTATTCTAGCCCACATATCCGTACACACACAGAGAAATATCTAGAGCGAGAATTCAATACTTGTATTGCAAATAGATATTGTAGTATGTATACTAATAGTATACTAAAGATAAAGAGTTATACTTAAAAAATTCTGTTAAACTCACGTAACAAACGATAAACGATATCTTGAACTTCAATGTCTGCATTTTAAAAATTACCTATAGTATACATCCATACTAAATAGCTACTGAAATTAGATACTTATGATACTTACTTAGGCTGGATCTTGTGTTTAATTCAAAGTACAGATAGTACCAAAGATCATAGATTACTTGGTTATGTAGTTTTGCTAACGATGCTCATTTAAAAAGCGATAATTTTATGTAACACTACATTTACTATCTATATGTATGTATATATAAGCCCACTTTTATGGATATCCGAATTCTTGATTGCATTTTAATTCATGCTCATCGAGTTTAATTCTACATTTATTTTAATTGAACATTTGATCAAATTATAAAGCAAAGAAGTTACTGATAATTGATGATTAGGTTTGCCATGGCTGACTTCAGTACTGATACAGTAATCTAATTTTTGTATGTAGGTCAGTTTTATCTGTACTAATGCATGCAACTTACCTAGGTACTAGGAAACTATCTGTAAGTAGTAAGAAATACATTTATGTGAATGAACCTGGTTTGGTTAACTTAGAGGAAGGTATAGATTGGGAAAATTCAGCAGAGAGTTTCGCCGGTTTAGTCGAAAACCAATGGTCACCGGCGTATAGCACAAATCTTTATTATGTATGCCGATGGGGTCAGAATTTCATTACAGTTATGCTGAGAAGACTTATTTAAAGTTAGATAAACTTATATGTAAAGTAAGCAAACACATTTCATTTAAATAGCTTTTCTCATTTTTAGGCAAATGTGCTTATATGATTACTACTTGAAGTAGTTATAGTAGAAATGTGATTGAGCCACCCATTTGTAAATATAAGCGTGCATGTACTCAGTACAGTAAAATATGCAGAGTTAAGCATGGCTTACAATACATGTAATTTTTGAACTCAGCTCAATGCAGAGCACAATGATTCCAATCATAAAGGTGGTTTACTTTTGAGAATCAACATTTAATTTTCAATTTTGAAATGTACAGTACATTAATTGGTAACAATGGTTTTCAAGGCTCAATTTTTAAACTTAATGAACTTCATAAACTCACTAACACTCTTGGCTACATATATCTATATATAATACCATCTTTTATTCTAGATACGCAAATGGAATTTGATTTACTCTACTCCTACCCTAGCCTGGCTATCTAAATAAACGAAGTCCGCAAAGCCAGCTTGATTGAGTGATGATTTTTCCCAAACGGAAGTTCCTCTGATGCATTATGGACATGCCATTTCACTTCTCGTCCTACTCAGAATATTTTATTCAGGAGACAATTTCTTGCAGTGCAAACAACTTGGTGCTGATGCGTCAGACGACAACGGTCTCGAGAACACTATTGATATCAATAATATATAAGTTCTTTCTGAGTCTATGGCTATCGTACAATCGTACAACATCACGATGCTATCTCAGGGACAGCTAAACAGCACGTCAACAATGATTGTGCTAAAAGAACTCGGCATATAGGCATCAAAAGTTGCGAACGTGTAATTGGAGATGCTTTCAGGTGAAATAATTCATTTCTTCCTGCTGCCAAATTCTATTATGCGATTTTCTTGAAGGGGAAAGCCGCACTTGTCAATTTATTTTGGGAGTGACGCTTATAAATATCTAAGTAGACTAAGTACCTACTATACTTTATTTGTTTTCCATCCTATATATCTACATTTAAAGGATGTACTAGAGCTTAATAAGCTGAAAAATGCATACAATCATATCTTTGCTATTTCTTGTGGTTCCTTACAGGTGCATTATGTATGGAAATGAATATGAATACACACTATTAGAGCTAGAGGAAGAATATACTTGAGAAATTTTTTACTTGAGAATTTTGCCAGTAATTAAATATAAGTATATTGCTGCCTCGGAATCAAAAGACGAATTTTTACTTACTGTTTATAATCTCTTAACAAGGACGCTAAACAATACGTACTTAGAATATACTACTATTAAATGATTTGTCATTTCCCTTTTGGATACAAAGCCACATGTAAACGTGTTGTTTCGTTTCGAGTGAAATCTATACCAGGCCAGGGAGAGAAATTACTTTCCCCACTGGAATACACTGGTATAGAGACAGTGGACATATGTGTAGTATGTGCAACTATATATCACACTAAAACTAAATAAGTCAACGAGTAATAAATAGTATGAAGCAGGTAAAATGCAATTAAACGCAATCATAGAATTAGTTCCTAATAGTAATTAGAGTAGGACATTTTTAATAAACGTATTATACAATACGTGATAATATTTTTTGTAATAGTGTACATACCTATACGTACTTAATTAACAATAAATAACATTATGTAATGTACATCTTATAAAGTAAAATTTTAGCAGAAGCCCCAGGCACTTAGTAATTTTTTGACCTAGAGTTTATTAGAGACCCGGGGCTTAACTTATTACGGACTAGAAAGATTTGAATGGAAAAAAGTGGGAAAGTGTACTTCCCCCTGAGCTAAAGCTAAAACAATGCCTCCCCTGACTCCTCTCCTCTCTCTATGCATTATATTTTGGCATTATCCTGTTTCATATACTGCTTGCAATGGTTGGTGCAACTGTTGTAGGGTTATCTGTAGTGGGCAATAACGTTGTTTGTATGGGGCCATCAGTAGTGGGCACTAACGTTGTTTGTATGGGGCCATCAGTAGTGGGCACTAACGTTGTTTGTATGGGGCCATCAGTAGTGGGCACTAACG
>JAQFYC010000527.1:0-53361 GCA_034694165.1 Tomocerus mixtus
GTGGGAACGGTTTATCTTAATCCGTTCAAAAGTTATCGTGGCTACGGACGGACAGACAGACAGACGCCCAGGCAACGTAATCGTATAAAGTAGCTTCCGCTACTTAATAAAAGTAATAAATAAGGATCATGAATAATTTCATTGACCTTTGGCAACAAATTGAGAAAAACATTAATCTCACACAGAGAAGTATCATCTTTTTACTCAAAAATGGGTCTGTCGAAGAATTCAGTAAATTAGTTAATAAAAATATTGCAAAATTACTGCCTAAATAAGAATTAGAATCTTATCGCATCTTATCCTAGAGTTTTCACTTCTTCAAGGAAATGCGCATTTAGCACAACATCCGATCCGTTACGTAATCAAGCTTTGGATTTTGATTGGGATTGAAAGCGTGCGTGTTTAGCTTAGCTTCGCGTGGTGGGACAAAGTGTTTTATTGCAGTATTTTATTTGCTGTATTTGCTGAATCTGCTCGTTTATAATAATTTTTGCATATCACATAATATTCTCCATCGCCAATCGCTACACTAAAGAAGGCGACAAAATGCCCGGCAAGGAAAATGTACAGTAGCATCGGAAAACTGCTGATTCTTTTGGTTTCCAGTTCCTTTTGGATTTATTTCCTCTATCTTTATTCGGGTCCAGATGTAAGTTTCAAAATTTTATTTAATTTTTCCTAAATAGATGCTAAATTAAACTTTTGCTCACGGATTTGGGATATGAAAATGAAACAGGAAAGGCTGAAACTACCGACGGATATCCAGGAACTGAAAGATCTCCGAAAAGTTTTACAGGAATACAAAGAGAACCAAATAATTTACACTGTGATATTTTTTGCGTCAGTTTATTTATACAAACAAGCATTTGCTATTCCTGGATCCGCACTGTTGGTAATACTAAAACATTCCTACATTTATCGATTATTAAATATTTAACATAATATATGATTACCTCAATCTTCAGTGTTTTTGAATTTTGATTGTAATTATTTTTGTTTTAATTTTTATAGAATTTATTGAGTGGGAGTTTATTCGGGCTCTTCCCTGGATTTCTGCTTATTTCATTCTTGTCTTCCGGAGGAGCATCCTTATGCTATTTGATATCTAAATATATAGGCAAGGATTTGCTAGAGTATTATTTCCCTGAGAAAGTAAACCATTTTAGGGAAATCGTAAGTTATTTTGTTGAACTAAATGGCCTCCGTTTAAGTTTTTTTTTATTTGAACTCTTGACAAAATCAAGATATAATATTTAATTAATTTAATGTTTTAATATTAGATACTAAAGAATGAAGATCGATTATTTAAATTTCTCTTGAGCTTGAGGGCTTTTCCGATGACCCCAAATTGGTATGTTAAATCGTTAAATGCAATACAACAACAAATCAATAAAAAAACTGACAATCTTATTAATTACTACAATTTGTATATTCGTTTTTCAGGTTAATTAATATGGCCAGGTAATGTAAACTTCCTCGCTCAAACAAGTAAATACAAAATATAAATCGTGAAATTTTGATTATTGTAAAATAACTAATTTCTTTTACTCATAGCCCTATCGTTAACATTCCACTTAAATTATTCTTCCCATCCGTACTGCTGGGTAAGTTAAATTCATAAGTTAAATATTGGCAAAACGTTTTTCCTTAAATGCTACAACATAAATGACAGATTTATTGTTATATGCATATCAAAAGTACTTTTAATAGCACGTGGTGAAATAAGAACTTAATTATTTTGCTTGTTCTAGGTCTACTGCCTTACAATTTCATCACAGCATGGAGTGGACAAACAATATCCGAAATCAACTCGCTGGACGATGTCATGTCTTTGAAGACATTAATCATTTTAGGACTTATTTCTCTTTCAATTCTGAAGAAATAAAAAAGTGCTTTATTATTAGCTTTACCATTTACACGATATTTTTAAAAGGAAATCAAATAGTTTTCAATTGACTCATCAAATCATCCAAACTCATTTCGCTATTTTCATCAACAACATTATCACCATCCCCGTCACGCGACCGCATCTCTCTTTCTGGAATGGTGTAAGCGATTCGTAGTCCAGGAGCAACTTCCAAATTTTCTTGAACATCCACAGATTCATCCACTAAACTGATCCCCCAGTCGTTTTCTTCATGGACAACCTCAACTTCTTCCTTCTTCTCTTCAACTATCGGATTGGCTTTTAAATACTCCTTGTAATCAGACTGTCTCTTTATGCATTGATTGTCGTCACAGTTCTCGTTCGGCTTTAAAGTCATTTTTGGGAAGAAATCTTCAAGGGCGTTGTAACCAAGATAATCACTCACTTGGCCAAAATTCAACAGGTACCTACAATTATTATATTATTAAAATACACAGTAACTGGCTATTTTAAATTAATGAATCATAAATAATTGTTATTTGTTAATCCTCAAATGTTTATAAACACTGTTCTATATCAAAAATTGTCAATTTTCGAAACAATGGATTAAAATTGACGTTATAACATAAAACACTATTTTATTTCGTATGAAGTGCTTGAGGATTAACAACCTCCCTAACAGTAATTAATACATTATTATTCAAAATAAAAAATATAAAATATTTTACTTTAGGGCATTTTGGACGAGAAAGCCGGCGACAATTCCCATTGTTGTGGGCAAACTTGCAGCACACACACCGTCCTTCTTTAATGTCTTTTCGTCAATTTTTGTAGCAACTACAAGAGGAGGGGCACACTGTTGACAAAAGTATAAACATGTGTTATTTCTGAAATGTTAATAAATTATTATCATTGCTACCACATATTTTGAGATATAATTGTCCAAATCAATAATTGCAAAACTAACGGCAAAGCATGCAGAATTTCCTGGTTTTAGAAACTGGATATGTCCAGAAACAGCATTTTCACTGACTCCACTTTCAAACCAATTGACATTGTGGGTATTGCAGGCCCCGTTGATGGCAATTCTGGCTTCAAAGTTGTCCACACACGACAATACCAAATCCACACGTTTTCCCTCAAGGCTGCCGTGCAGAATTCGGTCAACGAACTTGTCGTAATTGTCCACGGTAGTTATATTCATGTTATGTGTTTCGAATTCTACGTCTGGATTGATTTTTTCCAGGGTGGCAGCTGCTGCATCTACTTTAGACTGCCCTGATTGATGGGGTTGGAAGAACAGACGGTTCATGTTGGCCAATTCGACAATGTCGTAATCAAAGAGGAGAAGCTACAAAAACCATATAATTTAGTATACTTTTTGCCAAAAAATTATAAGTATGGATAATGGATGTTTAATTGGATTTCATGCAAACTAGGGTGATTATTTCATATTTCGAAGTACTTACTTTTCCAATTCCGCATCGGGTCAGCATCTCAGCAGTGACAGACCCCACACCCCCGATTCCAACAATGAGCACAGAATAATTTCGGATTTTTTCGTAATTATCCACAATTCCCATTCTCTTTAGTGCCATCAGACGGCTATAAAAATTATGAAAATTAATTAGTTGCAAATTAAATAATTTGTGTAACATAGAATTATTATTCATTTGATTAGAACACGCGATACATTAGTGCTATGATGCGAAGAATTTATTTAACTGTTTTTTGATCGTATCATGCGATTAAATATTCAAAATAAAAAATTAAGGATAACCTCATCATAAAAGTTTAAAAACAAATATAGTGTGTATGCATACTATCAACTATACTAGACTGGTACTGTACTGGTACTTGGTACATAAACATAATAATGCATGATAATATGCATATTCAATATTATGCAAGGTTTGAAGGTAAAGATATCATATCCATCTTTTTATGAAATATTAGTAAAGCTTGAACATAGTGATAGAACAACATTTTTCAATTAAAGCTGTTTGCATTCTTAACAAAATATTACTATTTATACGTATATGTGCACATACATTTTATTAAAACATCGTTTAGGAATAGATTTTGCTGTTTTATGCCTTTAAAATGTTTAGATTATATTATATATTGATTGTAAGATTTAAAAGGGCTAAAATCTGGCAGAAAATTTAAGCTTAACCTGTAGGGGTTGCTATCTTTGACTTCTGAACTCATCTCTGCAATTTTCTGCCTGGTAATACTTCCTTTGAGCTCATTCAGTTCGGCCTCTAAAGCCTTAACCTTTGACTCCAATTGCTCCTTCGTTAAACTCATTTTTAGAAAAGGTAATAAAACTGTCAATATGTTGTATTAATCTAGGGGATCCTCGTCCACGAGATAAGTACCGAAATCTTCCTTGCTGATCTTCTACATGCACTGAAACAGATTTTATCCCAAAACACAAGTTCCACATATCAAATAGAAAGTTGTAAACGAATGGGCGATATAGGCCGCGGAGTATACTAAATTACTAAGCACTGTATTTCCATTTCCGAGTTTTCAAATAACTGTAAATAAACAGAAATGTAAAAATTAATGCCAAAACATATTTGTTTACTTCACATTTCACTAACTTATATTTGCATAAATTAATTAGCTTAGCAATACTTATTGAATATAAATATAAAAAAAAATTTAATTTTACATCGAAAATTAGTTGGCGATAGTGAAGTGCGGTCTATGCTCGCAAATGTGTACGTAGACTAGTATTGAATGAAAGTTCATTTTAATTCTGTCATTACAAGAAACGGCGCGACAATTGAACCAAATCTCATCGCCCCATTATTAATTTACAAACAACATGGTACAAAGGATCTAGGCAACCGTTCTTACAAACAAAGCGATTATTGATTTCATTAGCGTCTGTCTGTAATATTTACGTTATTTTCCTCGTAAGTGAGTCAGACAGTCAGACGTCAGTGTCTGAGAAAGTTACAGTGTTTTTTCTCCGACAAATAACAGCCCAAAATAATTATTTTCTATTGTTTTTTGGTTGCATTTTTGAAAAAATCATTTTGCAATTCAAAATGGCTTCCGTGCACTCCGGTAAGCAAAGTGTAACGATATTCGAAAGATGCTTTCTATTTACCGTACATAATTACATTTCTTGTGTATGGTGATTGGTAAGAATTTACTCTTTCCCTTTTACTTGCTTTTTAATGTACAAATGAGAATAATGTAAATGATATCCTGCTGGAACGTGATTTTTTAAAAATGCAGATCCCCTGAGAGAAGAAAACGAAAGATTGAAAACCACAATTCGGAGCCAGGAAGACAAAATTAAGCTCTTGGCTACCAAACTGGTAAAGTATCTCAAGCGCGGAGAATGCGAGCGAAATAAAATTATGGAACTGGAAAGCCAAATAAGTGTTCTGAAAGAGAAGATAACTGTTTACAGAACGCAACTGGAAAGCCAAAGTCAACTTTCATCTTTTGGAAGATCGAGGTTTGTTTTTCTTCACAAGTAATATACAATGTAAATTAGATATTTTTCTTGTCTCTTCACAGACAAAAGAGAAAACCATGTCATGTGTTAGTAATTTTCACAATTTTATTTTTAGAAGCCCCAGAGTGCACCAAAACCAAACTCACCAAAGCCAAAGTAGCAGCCATTCTTTAGAAACTATACTTCTGGAGGCAAAGGCAGAAAATCAAGCTCTGGAAGATAAAATCGGTATATTAAAGGGGATTTTAGTGGAAAAGGATGCAGAACTCGAGCGACTCCAATCTGGCAGCGCTATGGTAAACATATTATTGTTTATTGCATTCATATAACGTGTAAATGTAACAATGTAATAAAATAGCCTAGTCAGTAGAAAATCTGAAAGCCATTAAGGAAAAGCAACAACAATCTAAAATAATCAATGATCATTAAAGCCTTCGCAGTCAGATGCCAAAAAATTGGAAGAAAATATCAAACTGATCCGATTGAATCGAGAAAAAAGGAAGGCATCCAGTTGGCTGTCTACATTGGAGACACAATGTAGCGCATTGCAGGCAGAATGCAACAAATCGAAAGAAACAATTGTCCAATTGGAAAGTGAAGTGACAGACTGGAATGAAAAAGTGAATGAATTGCAAGAAAGGAACTTGTCACTCGAAAAGCGTCTGGGAGAAGTTGCTAGTTGCAGATTTTCAGGGAAGGAGAGTGAAAACACAATTTCGACTTTGCAGGTGCGTGCCTAATCAAATATACATAACAATTATTGACTATTAAATTATTGACTTATTTTGACTCTTGACTTTTCAAAAGAATATAATAGAATTGCATCGATCGACTCGACAAATATCGATTTGGATTAGATAAAGTATTGTATTGTGGTTGTTTTAGTCGGAGATAAAAATCTTGAAGAAAACCAATGAGCAACTAACGGGAAAACTGGAAACAAAGAAGCCTGCAGGAGCGAATGAAAGCGAGTTAAAAAAGCAGAGTCTCGAACTGGAAAGACGTTTAAAAGCCGAATGTGAAAAGAATGCCGAACTAATTCGCCAACAGTCGTTATTGTTACAAAAAGAGGCACCGCTGCCACAGCCACAACCATCACAGCCACCACGAGTGACAAAAGAAACAACGGTGCAAGTTTCAATGGACGCCTTTCCCTGCGAGCAATGCGAAGCAAATGCAGCGGACTTGACACAGACGCAATGGCAACTTGTACAAGTTAGAGACGAGCTGGGGAAAATTCGTACGCTTCTAAACAACCAAATTGTGATCAACAGAGATTTAATGAGAGATGTAAGTTATACTATATATGATATAAGCAACTAAAGTTTTGCCTCTGCTGTCTGCTCTGTTATCCATGGCCATGGCACACTATCACATTTCTATAACCATTTGTTGAGAAAAGGTCCAAAAATATTTTTTATTTAGAGCCAAGTTGAATTAATTATGTCAAAAAATGTTTTAAAAGGATCTTTAGCTTCTGAGAATTGAGGAAGAGAAAGTATAAATATTTAAAATAGCGGAAATTGTACTTACGAACGAACTTACGAATATTATCTGTATCAATGACGTGTTTTCTTGGTGTGTACATAAATAATGTAGGTAGATTAGGATTTAGGAGTTAGGATTAGGCTTCGAAGATGAATCTACATACATTTACATAAGTATGTTGTGTACATTCGTGTTCATGTTCATGTTGTGTTGTGTACGCGATAGGATGAATGTAATAATTGGACTTGACTTAGTTTAGTTACTCACATAGATCTCACATCACTATGATCACATCAGTAGTTTAAAGTTTAGTTCTGAGTTTGGTTTGCTTGCCTTATTATTTCAGATAGAGGAAAAGAGAAAACAGTGCTGAGAAGTTGGTTACGTAACCCAAATATCATCGTCGTTCCTTCCTTCGTCGTATACACACACCCACATTAGCGCATCTGTTTGCTGTAGGAAATCTGTTTGCACTCCTGCCAGGAAATCCCCGAAGATAAAAAAATATTCACTTGTAAGAAATGTCGCGGCGTGAAGAGTTCTTCACTTTCAAGTCTCAAGGTAAAAATTATCATTTTCTGGCTCAGGTTTTTCTATATAATTGTGTGTCACAAATTCTATTGTCTATATTACTTATATATTATTCTATTGTGTCTATACGTCCTCAAGGTATTTATATTTATTATTATTTTGGGTCTTCTATAGGTTTTCTTCAGGAACTGAAAAGCTCCGTCAGTAGCCGGAGTATTCGGGTAAGTCATAATAGTTTCATACTTCCCTCAATTAGTAAATAGTAACTATAACCGAGAAAAGTTAGTTATCTAGTTTAACATTTAAATGGTATGGTTAGTTATGTTATGTTATGGATTATGAAACTTTTCGTCTCTCTTTCCTCGTTCCCAATGCCAGAAATCAATTTTAGTCGATAATGAGCTACCGATACGAGTGCTACAGTGGATATTCCATCTCGACTCGCAGGTCGATCAAAGAAAAAGAGATCTTGCAGCAGGTGCAGGTCAGAGGTTAATTCTAATAAAAAGTAGAGAGTAGAGATACCTACTAAAGAAAATTATTTGGGAAAAGTGGGAATTCTTCGGAATTTATAAGGCGGAAGGTACAAAGTGCAAAGTAATTAAATTAGAAATTGATTGAGTTTAGAAAAAAGAAGAAGGATCGGGTGGGGAAACTAAAACGTTAAAGCAAAAGCAAAGCAACATTCACGAACATAACAACAAGTTATATATTATTATGTTATGTATCAACTATCAAGCAACTATCAAGGAAATAGAAGTGAATGTTGTAACGTGGAGTTATAAATAAGGAAATAGTAAAGTGAGTGTAGTTGAGAATGCATGGAATTATAGAAGCGAGGAGTTAAAGAGTTTGAGTGGGGCATATGCACTCATGTTTCGTATTTGTATAATATAGGGAGAAGAATCGGGAAGTAAAGAGTTGGAAGATAGTGGGATAGAGTTAGTTAGGAGTCAAAGTAGAAGAGAAGGTAGAAAAGAGAGAGAAGAAATCCGTAATACGTAATAGATTAGGTAAAGTAAGTTCTATTTTTGTACTCATTTCACCTAAGGAGTTAAGAGAAGATCAACTTCTCACTCTTCCCACAACAGTACACCTAGTCAGCTTATTTTAGCTATTTTCTATTACTTTACTTATTACTCTGTTTCTATTCATTCCATTTTGTGATTTTGTCTGATATTTTAAACGTTTTCATCAATTTTCCCCTTTGTCTTGTTATAACCCCGTTTACACGTGTGCACATTGTTTTTTCGTCCGTTCACCGTTACACCCAAAACCAAACCACAACCTTCCACCACACCAGAACCAGAACCAAAACTAAAAGCAAATCAGCCACGCCACGTCACTAGAATATAGTTTAAAATAGTTATATTACTGTTGTAGTTGATAATTGTTAAGTAGAGAAGTGAAAATGTCGTTTTGTCGGATAACGGGTAAGTCAAGAAATTTACCGAAGGCAAACTTTTTCCCTTTGTTACCGCCAATTTCCCCAGCGGATGCAAAAAAGTTCACCAAGATCACCAGGAAGAACCTTGACTCGTATATTAATTTGTATAATATCATCAAGTCGGCGCAAGGGGAAGCCCTGTTGGATAATCTGATTTATTTGAAACTTCCGGAATCTGAATTGAAAAATATTATCACGAGGACGAAAAATAAAACCAACTTTTACTATGCGAACGAAAAATATTTGCTTCTCTTCCCGTCGGATTTTGAGACAGCGATTAATGAAGGGAAAATATTTGAGCTACTCATCAGCAAGGAACTGGACAAGCTCAATGTCAAGTTGTCCAATAGACGAGTGGAATTTAACATGGAGAAGGTGGATAAAATGGGGAAGCCTTCCAAGGGGAAAGGGGTGATAAAGCAAGTGAGAAATGAATTGAACACGATGAAAAACATTTTTGAGATGAAGGAGAAAATCGCAGAGGAGGACGAAAAGAAAATGCATGAGAAAATCCAGCCGGACTTGGAAAAAATCGAGGAGGTGACAAAGAAAATCAAAACTCATCAGATAGAGGCCAAGATCGAGAAAGAATCGAAATTGAACAGGGAGAAGGTGAAGAGTAAGATTGGCTATGGAAGCCTGGAGAGTAGCAAGGAAGAGGAATTCGGATTTTTGGTCCAGAGTGGGGAGGATTTCAAGTTTTATAGTGAAGACAAGGATTTGAGTAAATTGGAAATTACAAAGGCGAAGATTATTCCTGGAAATTACGATAAATCGAGCAAGAAATTCACTCCGGGTAAAAAGATTGTTAGTGAGGATGAGAATGAGATTTTCGTTCCCGGCCAAATGGTTGTGACGAACAAGGGAGAAGAATTCATCCCTGGCAAAATCGTCGGAGACAAATTCGTACCCGGACAGTATATCAGTTCGGTGGAGGGAGAGAAGCCTAAGTTCGTTCCTGGACAAGTGATCAAGTCAAAGGGACAGTCCCGATTCGTTCCGGGACAAGTGATAGAAACAAAATCAGGGCCGACTTTCATTCCTGGGCAAATTGTGCATACGGACGAGGGGGCGAAATTCTTACCTGGCCAAGTTATGGAGTTTGACGGGGAAGTTAAATTCGTTCCAGGACAAGTTGTGGAGACGGCGACGCAAGGAGTCAAATTTTTACCTGGAGAAGTTATCGAGACGGATGTTGGACTCCATTTCGTGGCTAATGATATGAGAGATACTGATTTAGGACCCGAATTTAGTTTGCAGACATTTGACGTGGACGTGGACAGTGAGGAGTTGTGTTTGTACAAGGGGGAGCTGATTGACAGCGAGCTCTTGAATATGCTCAACGAGCGAGGTGTACTGTTGAGTGAGGAAGGACCACCGTCTGTGGCCTCGTCAGCCCACAAAATTCAAAGATCCATATCCATCAACTCCTTTAGCCTTTTCAATCAAGTTTTGGACAGCATGGCACAGACGGGCAGTGAGCTGGAGAATATCATCGAGAGTGAAGAGATCAGTGAAGATAATGTCATGGATATTGTCACACGAGCCATTGAGTCTGTTGCTGGAACGAAAGGCACGAAAAGCGCCTTGCAGGCAATGGTTCTCGCAACTGTGGCCGATGTCATCCAAAAGAAGGAAAACTTTGTTTGCACGGAAGATATCAAGAGGGAAATTATCCAGAAAATCAAAGGGGATTTAATGTCCTCCATCTGTGCTGAAGAGGAAGTTGGAAAAATATCGTCAATTGCCGCAGACACTGTAAAAGATTCAGCTGTTCTTGTTATTTCTGCAGTAGATAAAAAAGCAGAGAAAAAACTAGTTGAAATACAGAAAGAGGAAACGGAAGTTAAAAGCGCGCCAGAAAAGAAGCAAGTTGAATTGAAGGTGAACCAGGCAAAAACAAAGAAAATTAAGGATGAGACAGTGACGCCATTGATCGAAAACATTTTGAAGGACAAAGCCATTTTGAGGAAAGTCGAAAGTGAAAATTCGGAAAATAGGATC
This sequence comes from Tomocerus mixtus, assembly GCA_034694165.1. Classification (NCBI taxonomy): domain Eukaryota; kingdom Metazoa; phylum Arthropoda; class Collembola; order Entomobryomorpha; family Tomoceridae; genus Tomocerus; species Tomocerus mixtus. The sequence goes on from JAQFYC010000527.1 coordinate 10,819, forward strand.
TCAGCCATTGCAAAAATTATAAACGAAGAATGCGAAAACGAACTGAAGAGCAGCGAAACAGAGAGTATCGAACTGGTCAAACAGGCCATCAATCTCGCCATCCTCATGGGCAAGAAAGATGTTGCGAAGGAACTGGAAAATGTGGACGTGAACGTGGTTGACGACCCGGAAGTGTTGTTCATTCTCCGACAGCTCTTCATCATGAAAAAATTGGCGGGAGGAGATATCGAGAAAATTAATAGGATTCTAACTCTACCTAGTAAATTTGTGAACGTTGAAAATATCGAGGATTCAGAATTAAGAGAAATTGTTAAAAATTCAGAAATTCTTACCGAGTTTGTGTTACCTGTCCCGTACTTTGATGCTATGGATGTAGATAGTTTCGATGAGCGTTTAGAAATACAAGAAACAGAAAAGCAAGCCAAGGAGGCAGCGGAAGCCAAAGAAGCAGCTGCAGTTGCCGACGAAGCGAAAGAAATTCTAATGGAATTGAAAGAAATACTTAAAGAAGATAACGAGATCGAGCAAATTCTGGACGACATTTTGAAGACGAGGAGAAAGTCAAGTTGTTGTGTTATATTGAAGAAGGATATCAAAGCAATTATTCCTCGGGAAGCCGCTCACTCTATTTTGATGGGTGAGGCTGACTACACTGTCGTCGATGAGGAGGGGGTTAGGTACTTTGAAGCTGTCGGCAAAAGGAAACTCAGTCTTAAATCCTTCTCCGAATATTCAGAGTTCTATTCTGCAGAGGAGGAGGTCCAAAATTAAATAAATAGTTGTTGCTATTTCCTATTTTATTTTAATTGTGTTGTTAATTGTCTTCCGTGACTGGCAATTAATTATGTTCTTTAATGGGTTCTCTGATCACAATTTAGATAACATGTGACATCTTACCCATTTTTCTACATTTTTACGTTTACCCATTCTTAACGATTTTTCTATTTTATTTTTTCAGGTCTCGCAGTCACATGAGGTCTCGCACTCGCACGATGTGAGGATTTCCGAGGTCAGTACTCCGGAGTTGGACGAAGATCCCTTCGACGATTCCAAGTAAGTTAATATTTAAAATGTCCTTAAATTTTTGGGATTGTAAATAATTAATTATTGTTTCTCGTTTTATTTTCAGGAGGAGGAAATATGAAGAGTTTGAATATGTCCATTCCTCAGCGGAGTCTCTGTTGGACAATACTTCAGCAAAGCACAAGATCGCAGTGCGACCCAGTAAGCGTCGACCCATTACTGAGAAGAAGGAAGTGGGCAAGGGAAGAGAGGCGAGAGAGTAAGTCTCGTTCTAGTTATTTTGTGTGAAAAGTGAAAGAGAAACAAATAATAAATAAAATAAAGTGGAGCAATAAAATATTAGAGACTGCCTAAAGAAAGAATAATTGATGGTGACAATAAATTTCAGGGTGGCGCTGGGTGAGCTTATCGAGACAGAAGAAGAATTTGTTCGTGACCTCCGGTTCGTGATGGACAACTACTACAAGCATCTGGATGAGCCGGGCGTCCCTCGCCAACTCTCGGAACTTCGCGACGTCATCTTCGGCAACTTGAAACAAATCTATGAATTTCATTCTAGGTAGCTAGCTACTTGTATACGCGAATCTCTTCGTTTTTTCTTTGTGTGTGGTATGAAATGCATTTAAAAATAGGTTTTGTTGTAATAGAAGGTAAATGTAATTGATTCCTCATCTAGTGTCCTCCTGGAAGGGTTAAAGTACTATGCAACTGAAGCGAAGATGATCGGAAGGACTTTTCTGCGACTCGAGAGGGATTTTGACAAACATGTTACTTACTGCAAAGATGAACCTGCAGCACAAGAATTTCTTTCGCAGAATGCTTCCGTCCGTGAATACTTTGAGGTAAGGAAGGAAAGCAGAGCAAAAGCAATTCAAATGCAATGCAGACAAGGAAGAAACGATTATAATATTATTACAATCTCTCCTCTTTTACTATTACTATGCTTTTAAACATACAAACAACAAATGCTTCTCATCTTCATCTCTGTTCGTTTATCTTTATCCTTCCTCCTTGTGAACTTATATTATTATACTTGCATCTGCATAATAAGAAAAGTGTTCTTCTTCTTCCCGTTGGCCATAAGGTAAATGTTAAAGTATTTGGAAGGGAATAACATGTTTTTAGAAGTAGAATATTAGTATAGACATCGTCTTGGTGTAAAGAAAATGTGAATAGGGATAGACTGATGGAGTAGGTAGGGATAGGGAATATATTAGGGAAGAAGGATAAAGAGAGTGTCTGTGTATGTGATGTGATGTGTGTGTGTCGTGTTGTTTCATGCTCATCGATAGTGTTCGTAGATAGGAAAAAATTTTGCGGGGCCGAGCCAGACGTAAAATGCTAAAAATAGGATTTCGCTACATCTTAATTTGGGAATAAGGCCAAGGGGATTTGACTACTACTTCCTATTAGATAGTCTTGGTTTTGACAAGATTTTTTTGTCCTCTTCCTCCTTCTAATCTTCTAATTAACTAAATTTAAAGTAATTTATATTATAATAATAAAATTAACGTTTAATCAGGTGCACAGTGCAAATTTGCAAGACGAAAAAACTCTTCAGGAGCATTTGCAATTGCCACTGCAGAGGATCAACGACTATCAGGTTCTGTTGAGAGATCTGGTGCAGATAAGTCAATCTCTCCACGAAGACACTACTGACTTGAGTCGAGCTTTGGAGTTGATGGTAGCAATCCCTCAGAAACTTAACGACTTAAAGTTTCTCAACAGTATCGAAGGATTTCGAGGAAATATACAAAAATTGGGAAGACTCCTCAAACACGTACGTCTCATTTCAGTGTCTCAATTCCCTAATTCAATAATATTTCTAGGAACAGTGAAAATAAACCAACTCGGCAATTGTGAATCATATCACATCAGTTTACGAGGAGATGAGTTTTTGTGTTCTGTTTCTGTTCTGACTAAACTAAGTTGATTGAGTTTGAGTGAAAGAAAAAAATTACCTTTTCCAGGATTGGTTCACAGTCACCGATTCTTCTGGCAAAGCTCGTGAGCGCTATTTGTTTCTCTTTAAAGCCAGAATCCTTGTCACAAAAGTTCGAAGAATTTCTGACGATCGTTCTATATTCATCCTTAAGGACATCCTCAGGGTAATATTTTTTATACGTTTGCCTTTTATACTCCCATTAGCAATCCTACCTCATGTTTATGACAAAAATCATAAATTCTTATTTGTCCTATGCTAGGTATGGTTTTTTGTTTTAATGATTTTTTTTTGAAAAAATATTTAGCTGCCAGAGTTGCAGATTGAAGATTTGACAAATAAATCATTTTCATTGAGCAACGCTGAGAAACACAAGCTAGAAAGCCAAAGTGAAGACACAAAAGCAGCTTGGCTTCAAGAAATTAGACTCTATGCTCATGACAAACGTAAGTTTTTTAAAAATAACTCTTTATTATTTTTTAAACATGTTGAGGAAATTAAGTTCATTTTTCATATTATTTTCATCTGCAGTTGCTTTGGCTGAGCATGCGGCTGATGATCTTCAATTGGAAGAAGTAGAGGACAGGAAGAGTGACGACGATAACACAGATAACAAATCTGAGGAAAAGAAACGTCTGGCCGCCACAGTTGAGGAAACATCTCCGAAAGTAAGGAACATCGAAATCAAACGGGAGGAGAGTAAAGAAGAGAAGGTTGATGTTAAAACAGAAAAAACTAAAGTTGCGAGACAAGAGTCTGTCGAAACAAAGAAATCTGCTGCAGAGACCAAAGCAACAGGTGAGAAGGAGAAAGCTGCCGCCACACTAAAAACACAAAAATCTGTGGAGAAACAAGTCGAAACCAAACAGACAGTTGAGAAAACTGAAGTGAAAGCAGAAAAGATCGAAGAAAAAGCTCCAGCAAAACCAGAAAAGGTAGAAGAGAAAGCTCCAGCCAAGAAAGTAGAAGAGAAAGCACCAGCAAAGAAGGTAGAGGAGAAGGCGCCAGCAAAAACAGAAAAGGTTGAAGAGAAAGCTCCAGCAAAGAAAGTAGAAGAGAAAGCACCAGCAAAGAAGGTAGAGGAGAAGGCGCCAGCAAAACCAGAAAAGGTTGAAGAGAAAGCTCCAGCAAAGAAAGTGGAGGAGAAAGCGCCAGCAAAAACAGAAAAGGTTGAAGAGAAAGCTCCAGCTACGAAAGAGGAAGTGAAAGTTGGAAAGCAAGTAGAGCCTAAAGCTAAGCCAGAGAAATCAGGAAAAGTGGATACTCCAAAGGAGGAGGAGTATACTGCTCCTGAAGAAAAACCGTCGCTACTACGAAGGAAGTCGAGTATCATTGTGAGGCGGGACAGTATCAAAATGGAAGCCGGTAATTAATTATTGTCAACTTTAGTCTTATCAACCGTTATGGTTTGTGTTGTTACTCACAAGATACCTTGTTAGTAATTTTATTTAATATTTGTCATATTCATTCTAAAATTTGGGTTTTACAAGTAAACTTACTCAAAATTTAATGTTTAATTTGAATTAAAACTAAATATAGTTTAATATTTAGTTTGAATTCAGTTTAATAATTAGCGTAGAAGTAGTTTAATGTAGCATAATTTGAATAATATGTTTATAGACAAACCGAAATTCTCCAAGCCGATAAAATCATACGAGTGTGAACGTAAGTAAAATAAGATTGCAAAGTACTTTAAACATTCTGGTAGCATTTGTTAATTAAATGTAAAAATGTTGGCAGCTGGAGAAAATGGCAAGTTTGATTGTGAGGTGGACAGCAGGTCAGTATCAACTGTGACATGGATGAAGGGGAACAGACCGCTGGACGACAAACTTGCAGATCGTGTTAAAATCACTACTGTTGGCAACCGCCACACTCTGGAAGTCCTTAACTGTTCAGATAATGACTCTGGACTTTACACTGCCAAAGTTACAAATGAAAATGGAACAAGTTCTTCTTCTGCTCAACTCTCGGTCCATCAAAGTAATATTTTTGCAATTTCAATTACACGTTACGTGTAACAAAGTCTTCGTTTTAATGTCAATATATTATAATGTACCTCTAATTTATTCTTGCAGTGACAAAGGAGGAAAGGGAGAAGAAGGCCAAGGATAACAGTCCTCATTTCGTTGTTAAGCTGAAGGACACTGAATTGCTGGAAGATACAACAGTTTGTTTCATGATCATCGCCAGGGGCGAACCTGCACCTAAACTAAAATTGTAAGCAAAGCTAAAAATATCTTCAAAACGCCAATTTTGCGCGTAAATGAGTCGCATGTCTTAATTTTTTAATTGCTTATCGATTTCAGCTTTAAGAACAACGAGCCATTGAATACCGATGAGCGTGTGAGAGTAAACGTCGTCAGTCAAGATAAAGGTTCTTACGAACTTGCTATCGATCACATTGTGCCTGAAGATGCCGGAGAATACAAAGTTGTCGCAAATAATAAATTCGGAACTGATGAAACTACAGGCAACGTAACTGTCGTCAGTAAGTCTTCAATTTTTCATGTAAAATGCATCAAAAAACTAACACTATCTAAATTCATAGACGAAAAGGTATTATTCGCCGGATTGGAAGGAAAACGTTTACTGCAGCCAGGAGAGGAGCCTGATTTTACTTGGTTCCGTGACGGTCAACCATTCGACCCTGAAGAGAAATTCAAAGTCATGTTTCAAGATGAAGAGGACAGTCTTGCATTGGTATTTCAGCATGTTAAACCAGAAGATGCAGGTTTGTAGATTCTTGTTGTTTTTGTACGAATTTAGGGCATAAAAGGATTCTTTATTGTGGCATTTAATTATAAACAGATGAATTTATTGGATAGGATTGTACACGTGCGTGGCGAGCACTTCATCTGGGAAGATTTCCTGCTCTGCTGAATTGACTGTTCAAGGTTAGCTGTCTTTCTCACTTCAGTTATAAAATTAGATGAGTGAGAGAGTGAGGAATTAATTAGACATGGACATATTAGGAGCGGTGCACCAACTGCTGAGAGAACCAGAAGCTCCCACAATCCTGGCAGAGCTTACTGACACAGAAGTCAGTGTAGGCGGAAGTGCCATGCTCGAGTTGAAAGTGAGAGGCTTCCCAAAACCGGAGGTCACATGGTATGAGTCAAATAATCTCTTTTCTATTTACTAATAACCTTTCATTTACGTAAACACTACATTCCTCACGGAAAATAAATAGGTCACGAAATGGCGACGAGATCCAAGCAGGCGGTAAATACCGTTTCCTCTATGAAGATGATGAATCCATCGCTCTCATCATCAAAGGAGTTCAAACTACCGATGGAGGTACTATTTTTTAACGCTTTCGAAAATGCATTAATAATTAATTTTGAGTCTAATCGTTAAATTCATTCGTAATTATTTGAAAATCGTGAAGGCATGTACAAAGTCCTGGCCAAAAACGATATGGGCGTCGCGGAGACAAAGGGCCAGTTGCTGGTTAAGGCCCCGCCGAAATTCAAAAGGAAGATGCAGGATATGGCATGCATGACAGAAGATAAATTCAGAATGGAAGTTGAAGTCGAAGGCTCTCCTACACCCGAACTGAAATGGTAAGTATTATTTTATGGTAAGTTTGATGAAAACTATCAGGAATGGAAACATATAGTTTTTAATAATTTTTCAAAAGGTACAAAGATGGGCAATTGATAATCGCCTCGGAGAGAATAAAATTCACAAAGGAGTCGGATGATAAGTTCACCATTTCAATTGAACGCGTGACTCTAGAAGATGGTGGCAATTACTCCGTAGTTGCTTCAAACGCCATCGGGCAAATGTCTGAGTTTTGGAATCTAGTCGCCCAAATGCCGGCCAAAATCACTGAAAAGTTTTCTAGTCAAGTTGAGTGTAGCGAAAAGGAGAGCGTTAGCTTAACTGTCAAAGTTGGAGGGAATCCCACTCCGACGGTCAAGTGGTAAGTAAATATGCGTATCAATAAAACGGGTTTAATAGTAATGCATATTGAGTAATATAAATGTAAAGTGTAATATATCCTTTTCCAGGTACAAAGATAATGAACTGATAAAAATTGACGGAAAGAAATACGTAGCAGAAAATACGACTTTAAAAATAAATAATATTACGAGAGAAGATAAAGGTATTTTTACATGCGAGGCTTCTAATCCGTTTGGAACGGATAAATGTTCTGGGGAACTTGCCGTTAGGAGAGGACCGAAAATCTCGGGGAAAATCTCCGATGTGGCCGTCATTGCTGGTGAATCCGCGGAGTTTACTGTTAAGGCTGATGCATTCCCTGCGCCAAAACTTAAATGGTAATTTATTTTTAAAATATTAATATAACACGTAAGATAATTTTTGAACATTCTTTTTATTGTCTATTTTGTTAGGTTCATTGGAGATGTCGAAATTGATGGAAAAGCTTATGAAAAGAAGACCGAGGGAGATGTTCATAAGTTAAAAATTTCATCTGTAACACCAGCAAATGCTGGAAAAGTCAGAGTTGTATTGGAAAATGATTACGGAAAAGATGAATGCTCCGCTTCTCTCACCGTCAAGAGTGAGTTTTAGATGAAAAATGTTTTTTGTGTAATATTAATTATTTTTGTCATACCATAACTGCATTTTATGAACTGGAACTATTTAGGTAAGCCGAATATAACGACAAAGCTGAAGGATTTGAGGGTTGTTGAGAACGAAAAATTAGATTTGAAAGTAACGATTGACGGAGTCCCCTCTCCAAACGTGCAGTGGTACCACAACGGAGTAGAAGTGAAGGCCGATGCAAGAATTAAAATTACGAAAGATACCACAGAAACTTATCATTTGACATTTGACGTAGTGTTGCCCTCTGACAAGGGTAATTGGTCTGTTAAGGCCACAAACGAACTTGGAGAAGATTCTTCTTCTGCTGTTATCATCGTTGAGGGTAAACCATTCCCATTTTAAGATAATAAGAATAAGAAAAAATAATGCAACAAAAATCTAATTTTTAACTTTTACTAATACGACAGGCAAGCCTGTGTTCGAGAAGAAGATAACAGAGAGGATTGAAGTTGTTGAGACTGAAGATCTTTCCGCTGAAGTTGTGATAACCGCTGAGCCTGGAGCGGAGATTCGATGGTAGGAAAAGCGATATTTTAATCACCCGTAGATATTTTAACTTTTAGAGCAAAAATTATGATCCGCGAGTTAAACATCATTAAAGAAATTACTTAACTATGCAGGTACCTGGACGAAAAAGAAATAAAGACGACAGATCGGATAAAAATAACTACAATAAAGGATAAGCAGATATCAACTCTAGTCATAAATAAGATAACGCTTGCAGAATCTGTACAGTTGTCCGTAGTCGCTGAAAATAAGCATGGATCTACAAAATCCTCTGGACAAATTAAAGTTGTCTCTTTGTCTGAACTGAAGCAGCCAAAGGTCGAAGCCCTGAAAGATCTAACTATCAAAAAGGGAGAAGATGCAGAATTTAAAACCCTTACCCGGGGACAAAGAGAATTCGACGTTAAGTGGACAATTAATGGAGAAGATGTCAAGGGAGTTAAAGGAATCACCGCTTCCGATGATGGACAGAATTTAATTTTGAATATTACCAAAGCTGCTGCCAAGAGTGGGGAAGTCGTTTTGAATGTCAAAAACTCTTTTGGAGAGTCAACATCCAAAGTACTTACATAGCATTGATAATTTAAAGTTTTTGATTACCTACGAGAAAGCGAAATGACTTAATCAATATTAATGTGTCTATTTTTAAGGCGAAATTGAATGTTCTTATGAAGCCCGAATTGACTTCTCTGAAGGACGTAACTATAGGTCCTGGAGAGAAGGCTGTGTTTGAATCCACAGTGGAAGCAAATCCTCCAGCAAAGATTCAATGGTAATAAATAAACATTTATTTATCTTATGGGTAATTTGTGCATAATACTATCAATGTATGTATTGAAACTGTCATTGACTTGATAAAATGTTTTGTTTTTAGGTTGAAAGGTAAAGAACAAATGATGACAGACAGTAAGGTAAAAATCTCAAGCGAAGGAGCCGTCCATCGTGTGGAAATCCAAACTGACGATAAATGGAACACAACGGACATCACCCTTAAGGCAGTGAACGACCAGGGAGAATCCCAAGCCGCAGCTAAACTTAATATTAGACGTATGTGCATTGAACTTGGTTTCCTTGGTTGTTGTAAATACGCAAGAAAGCACTTGCTTCCTATGCATTGCGTATTCCTTTGTTGTCTGTTGAACTCGTGAGTCTGAGCTGATTTCTATTTATACTCTGGGATTACCGCAGGTGATCCACCCGAGTTTGTGAAGCAATTGAGCAACGTGGAAGTGAAAGACGGAGAGAGTCTCGAGCTACAGGTCAAAGTCAAGGGCGTCCCCAAACCCGTCCTGGAATGGACTAAAGATGGCAGCGTCCTTCATCCAGGAGATCTTGTCCAGTTGCAAGTCGACGATAATGCTGGAGTCCAGACTTTGATATTCTCTAAAGTATCCCCTAGTGATGCTGGAAAGGTACTTAGGTTTTTGAATGACAATTGCAATTATATTAATTAGCCATTAGTTAATTATGATTTACTCGCATGTGGTGATTAATGCGAAATAACATGCTATTTAATTGTTGTAGTACGTTGTGAGGGCGTCCAACAATATAGGAGAGGCTTTGACAACATGCAACTTGGGCTTGAAGCAAATTCCCCCGAAATTCACTCGACCTCTGGAGAAAAGACTTTCTTTCCCGGAGACAGATACAATCATAATAAAAGCTAAAGTGGAAGGATCCCCGATCCCTGCTATCACGTGGCTGAAGGATGGAAAGGAAGTTGTAGAAAGCGACCGAGTCAAGTTCCAGTTGCAGCCGGATGGAACAGCAGTCCTCACTATTTCTGATGCCAGGCCGAGTGACCGGGGAAATTATCAAATCGTTGCTAAGAATCCTAATGGAACAACAACTTCCGCTTGTGCTGTTGATGTTCTCGGTAAGTTGTTCATATTTCTTTAACAAATTTATCTTCTAAATCTGGGAAAATCTTATTTTATATGTTTCTGTTTAAGAAGGAAAACTACATGCAATTTATTTTGGAATAATTTAGCATCTCCAAAGAAGCCAACTCTGGATGAGCCATTGAAGGGGCCCCAAAGTCTTCCAGCAGGAACCACTTTATTATTGAAGGCTAAATTGAGTGGATATCCCGAACCGAAAGTTCGATGGCTTAAGGATGGAAAACCTGTTCGCCCTGGAGTCATTGTCTCGCAGCTTCCAGATGGCACAGTTTCTCTTGAAATCGAAAACTGCAAGGAATCTGATACTGGAAAGTACACTTTGGTGGCTAGCAATGATCATGGAGACTTGGAAGAATCCGTGAATGTTACCGTTACACGTGTGTCTCAATTATTTCTTTGGTGTCCATTCTTGACACGCCTTAAAACCTTTCTAATATTTATATATTGCAATTATTTTTTGAAACTGTAGCTCCCCTGTCGGAACCTAAGGTCGCTGGCAAGTTGAAAGACTTGAAAATTGTGGAAGGAACTCCATTGAATCAAGAAGGCATTGTAACTGGAAATCCACAGCCGAAGATCACTTTGACAAAGGGTGGAGTTGAATTGAAACCGACATTGACTCCCAAGGACAACCAACTTGTTGTGTCTTACTCAAAGAAAGCGGAAATGTCCGACGCTGGAGAATACGTTCTTAAAGCTGTGAATGATTTAGGAACTGTAGAAAGCAAGGCTAACGTTCAGGTGATCAGCAGATCTGGGGATGGCCCTCCGTGTGCACCCTCCATCGGCGGATTCCACGATCTTACTGTTGATGAGGGTGGAGATCTTGTCATTTCTGGAACTGTCAAGGGAAATCCATTGCCTTTCGTCAGCGTTCGATTTGGAAATGATACTTACGATTGCGCTTACGATGGGGAGAAGGTTTTCACTTTTTCTTTTCAGTCTTTCTATTTTGTGAAGTTGGTTCACCAGTATTTTACAATTCTGATTAATTTTTTCAGGCCACCCTAAAATTGGAAAATATGCGAATGGACAAAGCTGGAGACTACAAAGTAGTCGCCAAGAACGATCAAGGGGAGGAAGAATTTCCATTTAAAGTCAACGTTCGTAAATATTTCCAGCCACCTCGATTTATTTCCAAATTCACGGACAATCAACAGGTATTTTCATGAAAATTATTTTATAATGTCCATTTACTAACTTTAAAATGTTTTATTAAGATGTTGACCCACGATGCAAAATTCGGTGCCAGGATAAGTGGAATTCCTTTCCCTGCAATAAAATGGTACAAAGATGGGACCGAGTTGAAGGATAGCGACAAATATCGGTTGAAGCGAGATGGAGATGTTATTAGTATGACTGTTACGAATTGCAATAATAACGATATTGGCAAATATTCGTGCAAACTTACTAATGATGAAGGTCAAGACGAATGTTTCGCCCTTCTCCAGATTGTTGACAGAATGTAAGTTTAATTTATTTCTAACTTGTTTAAAAACTGGCATATGAAATTAATTTTCCTAAAAGTTAATATAATTTTGCAGCAAAATGAAGGAAAAGTCAGCCGCTCCGTACTTTTTGAAGGAAATCGGAGACACGGAAGTGTACACGGGAATGTCTGCCAAGTTTACAGCTTGTGTAAGTGGAACCCCAGACCCAGAATACGAATGGTACCACAATAATCGAAAATTATTCAATCAAGAACGCATTCGATTCGAAAAGGAAGGCGTCGGTCTTCTTCGTCTCATCGTCCACAACATCACCATTGGAGATGTCGGAGAATATAAAATCCGAATTTTCAACAACAGAGGGGAGGCAATCAGCACGGCCAAACTTTCCATGGACAGTAAGTCGAGTTCTCATCTTTCTTTTTGTCATTCTGGAATTATCTCATTTATGATTATATCTGTTTACCTAACGAATAAATTATGATTGTGCAGCCCTTGAAGATCGTCGCAAGAATCCAGTGGGAGACCAATATCTTGGCTTTGACCGATTCCGTGACTCCGGAGTCCCCGTCCCTCTTGCCGACCGTCCAGTTATTACCAGAATGACTGGGGAGGACTTGACCCTTGCTTGGCGTCCTTCTACATATCATCATATCGGACCGCGTTACCCAGTTACTTACACCGTAGAGATGTGCGCTTGTCCAGAAGGTCCCTGGATTCCGGTACATAAAGGCCTTCGGGGAACGAATGTGGACATTAGAGACTTGGATCCTTTCCAGGACTATAAATTCCGTATTCGTGTAGAAAACAATCATGGACTTAGCGAACCTTCTCCTTATGTCATCACCCAAAGGTTATTAATAATTCTTAAATACTATTAAATATTAATCACGCACTATAAATTGCCTAACCAATTTTTTTTTTAAAGTTTGATATTGTGTATCTGAAATGAATTGTATTTTAAATCTCAGGTCTAAATTGAATCTTACTCCTCCATCATGGAAACCCGTGACTGTGCCTACCATACCGAAGGACTACAACTTGGACAGACCTCCCCACGAAGGGTACTTGCATGCCCCACGTTTCCTTAACAGGGAAAATGATATTCAGTACGGTGTTAAGAACCATAATGCCAATGTCAACTTTTATGTCTACGGATACCCGAAACCAGACGTACGCATCCAATTTAATGGAGAAGATATTCCTGACTACACCTTCACATCCAACGGCCATCTCTACCTTTTCATCAACAGGCATTGTACCAATTGCATGTTCAATGCTTTTTATACATCTGCATATTTAGCAGTTATTAATGTTTATTGTTTTTACTTGGGTGGGACAGGATGTCAGATGATAGATGTGGAATGTACGAAGCCATTGCCAAGAACGAACACGGGGAAGCGAGGCAAAAGGTCAACATGCAAATTGCCGACTTCCCCCGTTTCATCACGCGACCAGATGAGACTTACGCTCTGTCCAGAAAGAATGTTCGAGTCATTGCCAAAGTTTATGGAATACCAGTCCCTGACATCAAATGGTAAGAATTATTATTTATTACTTATTTTACATTTTATTGCATGCCTATATTATTGCTTCGTATATTATTTTAATTGTCTCACGCAATAAGGTTTAAAGACTGGCAGCCACTCGGAATTTCTAATCGTGTCCGTTCAACAATCGTTGATGATCCAGATGATCCTTTCAGTATAACGATTATCCTTTCCATCAGTGACGTCATCGTTAAAGATTACGGTGCATAAGCTTTGCTCTTGTTTTTATTGAACAGTTTTTATTTGGATAAAATAGTTTTGGAAAAGAGACTGATTTTTTATTTTTACTATGTGAAGGCTTGTATTCTTTGACTGCAACGAATATCGCTGGAAGCGTCCATCACAGCGTAATGATCCACGTTGAAGAAAATGAAAATGATTTCAACTGGTACACTTACGGAAGCAGAAACGAAGTTTTGCTTAAAAATCGCAATCCATTCGATTACTATGACTTTGGTGATGAATTGGGACGAGGAACGCAATCGATTTGCCATCACGTTGTCCAGAGAATAACAGGTTAAACCTAGTTGTAATGCAAACATTAATTATCTTTTGAAACATTTCTGATATTTTATATATTTGTATGCAGGAAGAGCTTACGCTTCAAAGGGAATGAAAGGAACATCCAGCCAAAGACTGCAATGGATGAGAAATGAATATGAAATTCAATCGAATCTCAATCATCGTAATTTATCCCGCCTTGTAGACGCTTATCAAACTACTAGTGGAATTACACTCATTAACGAATTGTAAGGTTTCTCCCATTTCTATTGTTTTGGAGATTTTAGGTTTTTGATGTAATAATTTGTGTGACTAGGTCAAGCGGAGGAGAAATATTGAAATATTGGGTACGATCAGATAGTATATCAGAAGACGAGCTCCGAGGGTACATTAGAGATGTTCTTTACGGTTTGGAGTACATGCACGATAGAAATATTGGACATATGGGATTAACCGTGAGTATTCTTCACTATTTGGTATTTGATTTTTCTGTGTCTCCTTGTAAAATTTTAATTTTGTTTTTAATATTTAGCCTGGCGATTTGATGTTTTCTCATCCAAACACAAGAATTGTTAAAATATCCGATTTTGGATTGGCACGCCGAATTACGAGCAAATGGCAACCGCTTGACTACGGCCAACCCGAATTTGTTGCCCCTGAAGTAGCCCTTGGAAATGGTGTTGGCCTCCCTGGAGATTTATGGTCTTTGGGCGTCATCACTTATTTACTCATTAGTGGAAGGACTCCTTTCAGAGGAAATAATGATATGGAAACTCTTAACAATGTCAAGGTACCCACTTTTTCACTACAAAAAATCACATTTAATTTTCAAATCTTAAAAATTAGTTGCAATTTTGCAGCTTCCAAAATGGGACTTTGACGATTCATTCGTTGGCGTCTCCGAAGATTGCAAAGACTTCATTCGAAAATGCATGACTTTCGATCCATACACTAGGATAGATGTAAAAGGCGCCCTTAGTCATTCATGGATGAAGAGAACCATTACCTCGGACTTCAGAATAAGGACTGATCGCATTTCTTCCTATTATGACCTATTAAGGTTCTTTATTTTTATTTTGTAATTTATAAGTATACTCCTGGTTGAATGCAACTCTAAATTATATTTTGCTTTTGTAGTAAATGGTATGAAGATGCCAATTGCCGAGACATTTACAGAAGACGGCCGTTGTCCGGTGCTTATACCCATCCCTCTAAAATGGTTTACCCTCCTGGCCACGAAGACACTCCAGAGAGAGCCTACAGTCCAAAGGAATATGGTGTCGACAGTTATCCACGGCCCGACCTTGACTATGAAATCGGGGTCATTAAATCTGAATCCCAGTAAGTTATCTGTACAAATTTTATCATGAATAACGACCAAGTATCAAGGTATTTTAAGTTTGGGGGGGGGGCAAGTTGAGATTAATGTGTTGTGTGTTGTACTCTCACACAAATGAATGAACTATGAATCATGGGTAGTTATTTTAATGTTCGATTATATTATTTGTTCATTAATTGTAAATTATTTTTCCCATTTAGCTACCAGCAAGGCCCAGATACGTACCTGTTGCAGTTGCGTGATGCTGACTTCCCAGTAAGACTTCGTCAATACATGAAAGTTGCTGCAAGTCAATCCCCATCATTTGCCTGGCAGATAAAGGGCACAACTTTCGAAAGAAATGTAAGCATTATTAAAAAGCAAGATTTTATTCAACGAAAAGATAAATAGCTATGATAATACAAAGTTTGAATTGTAATCGTAATATTTAAATTCTTGTCAGATGCCGGTGATAAGAGAGCGAAGACGGTTTACGGATGTAATGGACGAGGAGGTTGACGATGAAAGAAAGAATCGAATCAGTCACTACGGAGATGGTCCATGGAATTCGGAGCCGCGGAGATTGCGCCATGAAGTTGGGGCAAGACTGGACACCCAAGCTGAGGCTGAGGCCTTCATGGCCATGAAGCGGGACGGCCGAGAGCCCTTCTTCAGAGAAAAGCCCCCACTTTCCTATAACTACCTCCCCGAAACCGAAGTCCTCATCAATATTGTTGTTGACGGAACTCCGGAAGCAACTGTCCAATGGTTCAAGTACGTAATTTTAGCTTTTATTCGACAAATTATTATTATTAATAATAATTGTTTATACAGTTTATAATTGGTAATTATTTTTTGTTTAGGAACGATTTGGTTCTGAATGATACGGCAAGAATGACGCTTACAGAAAAGAGCCTTAAGATAATAAACGCTAAGGACACTGACGGTGGCCAATACAAAGTGGTCGCTAGAAATAAGAACGGGCAAATGATTTGCCGCTTCCGATTGAACTACATCACGGGAGAGACTCAAGAAGAAATTAAACAAGAATTAGACTATTCTATTGAAAAGAATCCAATAGAGAAAAGTGATGCGATTGAGACTGGAGGCTTCCAGGACATCCAGGGCAACGGGAAGTTCAAAAAGAAGGACAAGCTCCTCCTATTCGAAGATGCCAGTGGCAAGGAGTTCGAAATCCTCAGAAGTCTTCGCCACGTCCACATCGCCAACCTCACCAAAGCATTTGGAAACTTTTGCTTGCTGGAAATTGGGGACGGGGAGTGGGGAGACGTTGTCTCTGTCCTCAGTCAAGGAGACTACAACGAAAATATCCTTTCCACGATTCTCATTCAGGTTTCTAATAATCAATTAATAATAGTTAATTAATAACGGAAATAATTTAAAGTGACAAGAAAAATCGATGGAAGTAAATATTTATTAATTAGCTTTTTTTTGCAACAGTATTTTTGAACAATTTTAATTTCTAAGTATCTGTTATGAAAGAATTTTAAATGGATAACTAACTCAATATTTTTTGTATTTATAGACCCTAGACGCATTACAGTACCTTCAGTGGCGTGGCCTTGCCCTCCTCAATTTGAATCCTAAGAACATCCTTGTCAAATCCATTCAGAATCCATATGCCAAAATAGTGGACTTTTCTGCTTGTCAACCCATCTCCAAAATTGGCAATCGTGTTCAACTTCTCACTCCCGTTGAATTCGCCGGTAAGTCAGAAGAAAATATCCCTCCTTACGAAACTAGTTTTTATCCAAATGCAATAATTTAACATATTTTTATTTGTCGCAGCCCCCGAGTTGTTGAATGATGAGAATGGACAGAGTCAGAGTGACATTTGGTCAGTTGGCGTCGTCCTCTACATCCTCCTTTCTGGAGTGTCACCATTTTTGGGAGAGTCGGATGAGGAAACGAAGCAGAATGTGACCTACGTCCGCTTCCGATTCGAACATCTTTACAAAGAAGTGACTCAAGAAGTTACCCGCCTCGTCATGCTCATCTTCAAGCGATCTCCATTGTACATTTTCTATTTTATTTGTTACTAAATGCATGAGAATTGAGTTGAGACTCTCGTGTTGGTGTCACGCTCACGTCTCTGCTGTTATATCAACTTTCAGTTTCATTTCAGTTGAGTTGATAAGTTGAGACTCGCTTCATTGATTCTGTGTAGTACTCCTGTGTTCATTACTTTCTCAACCTTCAATTTCACGCGTGCACTGCACAGCACAACACAAAAACTCTTCAGCTTAGGCTTAAGACCAGTCTCATGTGACTTAACTTGTCTTCAACTCAACTTACAAGCTAATCTTCTCTTGTACCACAAAATGTATTGCTAAGTAGTCTAAATCTCAATTCTCATGTCTACAAAGTCTACATGAACTAACAAGTAGCTAATCTCCTCATGTGCCTTAACTTGTAGTATTATAATATGTATAGTAGTTTAAGTTAAGTAAGGCAGGACAGGACAGCCTCAAAGTCTCAATTTCTCAAATCTAATTTAATTTCCTTTTGTGTGTGCTAAGTGGATTGAACGAGAATAATATTATACGCTAACTTTTTAGCCATACGCAATAATTTGCGTTTGTCGTGTCAGGCTGTGACTTGAAGAAATATTTTCACTTTGCCATTATACAATAATATTTACTCTTTTATGGTGATTGAGTGGTGATTGTGTAAATGGCAAAAAGAAGATAACTTTCCCTGTCAGCGATGATTTAACTGAATGAGAATAATAAAACTTTTTATTTTTGGATTTTTATTACAGAAAGCGGCCGAGCGCAGAGGAATTAGCTGACCATCGCTGGTTCTTGCCGTCCGACTTCATGTCCAAGAAACGAGAGAGGGCCGTCTTTCCTGGAGAGAGACTCAAGGTACTTAATTACAATACAATTAGATAATTATAATAAATTCCACTCATGTAAGTTCAATTTCTTTTTAATTATTGGGATTAGTACAATTAAGTAAAGTAGAATCTTGAGCGAGATAATAATAATAATAATATGTAGGTACAGGTAGTTTAGTTTAGTTGGCTATTGTTAGTGTTCTGGTTGGGATTAGTTTTTAGTTTAGTAGGTGGATTGAGATGTGATGTGATGATGCTGATTGAGAAGTAAACAAAGATAATATACCTGTATTGTATGTAATATGAGATATGAATTTGTTTGTTGTATTGCAGGCCTACCTAAGCAGCCACTAGGCCATCGCCCCATAAACCCAGCAGCCCATTAAAGAAGATCACCACTCACGAGTAGTCAAGTAGAAATAAACTTTCTAACACACTTACTATAAAAGAACAAGTTCAAATCTCAACTCATCTCAGTTCAACAAACACCATGAGGGCTGCTGTCTTTGCTGTCGTCCTGCTTTTTTGCCTCTATTTAGCCTCTTCGGAGGGGAAACCGTATCCCGATAACCAAGCTAGCTCCACCGGTAATTAAATAAATTTTCTACATCTGTTTTCAGTGATATTCTATTATTTTACAGTGTTTCATACATTTGTGGAAATTTTAGTACGGAAAATAAGGAATATCAATAATTTTGAGAATATTTTGTGATATTTTGTGTTTGCTAGGTCATCATGGACATCACAACGGTCGCGTTCAAATAAAAGTGTATAGAGGACAGTCAAAACCACATGGACACGGTCACTACGGTCATGAGTACTTTGCTCCATACGGCTACTGGGTTAGGTAAGCTATCCCCATAAACTAAAATTGCAATTATTTACTGGATATATAACTTACTTAGTTTGCTAACTTCTCATATTAGAAATTCTTAATGTACTAATAAATTTTGTATAATGTTTTGTGATAATGGTGATTTCTGGGGTACTGTAATACTGATGCATGTTTTTGTTTCTGGAAAATTGCAGACAGCCTCCAGACCACCACGGACACCACTATTAAAAATAACTTATAAAATAAAACCTGTTTTTGTTATCTTAAATGTTAATGGCGACTCTCTTAAAATTATTTCGCATAAAATGTCTCCTTTACTTATTTACTCTTATCATTTACATTATCAAACTAATTATGATGATCTAAATATTATTAATTTGTTCATTCCTGCATGGAACATTAACTTATATCCATCGTTGTTGTTAAAAAATAAAACTTTTGTTGTTACTATCAAAATACATCAATTGTAGTTGTACTAAAAAATAACTCGAACTTAGCGAAACGAAACAAGGCGAGCAAACGAGTCATGTTCTTATTCATGTCATGGTTCTGCATCAATTCCTGTTTAATTAAGCTCACGTACAATTACTGTACTAATTAGCGGAATGTTTTGGTCTTTGATTATCTGCAGATGCATTAATGTAACCCTTATTTTATCAGTCAGTGTTAAATATCTTACTAAACTAAACTTTTACATAGAACAACCCATTTATTTTAATGGCAATTTAAATTTAATTAACAACTTTTTTTCAAGTTAATGATCTATATGATGAAAACTAGCTAATATTAATCACTGTGAATAAGACCAGTTGGTAGATAGTCATTATTAGCACTCTTTATTATATAAATATTATACGGTAACATTTTTGGCATATTCTGAGTGTTAAAATAGCATGAGACAAGGTACAAGTTGATGGACAAAGGTCTTCACATCGAATTTAGAAAACCTGATAAACAAATTCAAGAAATAGTGGCACGAGCCCAAGTCAGCTATTTCCCCACAATTCGCAATAGAACTATAATATTGTGCAAAATGGAATAGGAATGAATAAGTGTTATTAGTGTGCAGATTATTCAATACGGTGACGACACCAATTGCCATTACGTATCCGTCCACACTCTCGCTTGACTTCTTAGGCGCAAATGTACCTGTTCAAAAAAAATAGTGATTTAAATTTGTATATTAAACTTTTAGAACATTACATTGAAAACAAATGCACCTAATGCACGTGAGGTTGGTTCATTCTGTCTTTAAGGATTAAATTAAAGCTGGATAATCCTTGAAACAGCTATGTAATGGCATTTACTGTGTGAATTACCCATTTCTGACGAGTATTGACATTTCTTTAGCATTTGAGAGACGCTTAGAGCCAAGTACAGTGAGAAATATTGAATTGGATTTGTCGTAACGTATATTTTATTTAGAGGATCCGTCAATCCCAAAAGTTCAGACTGAAGTTGACATTCAAACGTCATGTCGTCCGTTTTCTCCTGCACCAGTAGGCTATGCATGTAAAGGCGTTTTTATAAATTCGTATTACATAGATGACGATAATATATTATATCAAGCAAATTGATTCGAGAATCTTTGCAAATTAAAACCTGTTTATGTGAAAGAACGACGAATAAAGATGTTTTGCATGAAAATTTGCCTGAACACGGAGAATGTAAAGCAAACGCTTCCTCAATAACTGCAGTTGTCCAATTTTAAGAAGGTCGTTATGTTTCACATATTTTCCGTGCCACGTTGTGTATTGCTTCGCTGCATTTGCTGTAATTTTAAAGATCCTTAAGCTTTATTTGAAATCACCAGCAGTTCGAAAAATATTAAACTATGTAATATTTATTTAAGCAAAGGCTTACGTATCAATTTGGAAGTTTGTATCTCTGGAATTAAACTGACTAGCTGATTACTAGTGATGTCGTTCTTAGCATCATTCAAATATTTCTACATGGCCAGAATAAATTAAAATTAGTTACAACCAAACACATTAACTAAACTAATTTCGTTAATAACAATAGTTTTTTAGTCTTTCTATTGAATTATCATGAAATATTGATTTTTAAAGGTTTGGGATTAATTTTTAAAAACATAAATGACCGTACTAAGTATTTTGGTTAAACTCTCACCCGAATGCATTGCGAGAGGACGAATCCAATAAGTTCATAAAGAGCAAACACTCCAACCGCATCGAAACAATCAAAAATAAGTTGGAAAATGTCATGTCCCAGACTGAGAACGTGTGTTTTTATGCAGTACCAACTGTCGCTGACGTAGACATTCGCTTTATAATCCGACAAATTCAAAAGTTCATTCAGCAACTTATTCAGAAAAGATTCGTCTTTTAATTGAATTGGGACTTCCTTGGATTGATAAATGGAATTCATGGACAGAATTTTTGTTTTCTTGTAGTGATTTGTAACGCTCTCCAGGTTGATATTCACGAGTCTCGATAGTTCTTCGTGGTAAACCTAATAGTTTTTTTTTAAAAATGAGTTATACAGTGTTGTAGCTTAGGAAGGAATTATTAAGAAATACCTTCAAGCCTACAACTCCAACGTAGTCGCCAATATATTCGAAAGATCTCTTGATGCCTTCCACCTTCACCTTAGAAAATATTACAACATAATTATTAAAAATAAAAGATCGAATATCATCGTTTATATATCACAATTAGCTAAAACATGATTTTACACATGCAAATTCGGTTAAGGCTAAGGCCCAATAAAATATGCCAAAATCGATCTTTGTCTTAATCAAGTTTGCATTTATGTATTTATGTTCTATCTGATTGTCATACTAAGAAATTTTTATCCGAATTATTACTGTACTTGCGTACCTTAACATCTGGCAAACTAGAAATAGATTTAAATTCGAATAGATCAGTGAGAAGCCTAATTAGTTCTTTGCGCAATCCATTTTCCAATAATTTCTTTGGGTTGATCCACACCGTTCCAAGTAAAGTCGATTGCATTTTCAATAAACTTTGCGTCTGCACAGACATCCGGTTCGTAAGGGAAGCAACCTATTATTATTTTAATCTTCATTATTATTAAGCACTTTTGCATTTTATCAACACACTTATAGTTTTTTGTGCTTCACCTGAAATCGTCCCTGTAAGAATGAGAACTCCTTGACTCGATCCTTTTCCAATCTCGTTGGAATTTCTTTCAGATTTGTTTGCAAGTGTATGATATCGTCTAAAATGCTCAAAACAGACTCTGGAATGATTTGTAGGATTTCTTGCATGTAATTAACAAGTTCCCGACTGTAGAATTGAGATATTCTCATCAAGTCTTTAGACTTCCCGAGTCTCAGTAGTGGAATGTCCAAGGAATTCGAAAGCTGTGTTTAAATACAGATACAAGGTAGTATTATATTAACTGCAATTAATTAATATATTTATAATTGGGAAGATTTTAACAACAAATAATACCTTTAGGAAGACGTCCCTGAGTGAATCAATGTATAGCGGCTCTTCGACAATTAATTGTTTCAAAACAGAATTAAAAATTTTGATCAACTGAAAGGCGTAGCCCATATCTCCGATGATTTGCAGAGAAACTAGTAAATCTTCATTCAGATTGCTGACTCTTATCATATTTTGTAGAATTTTTATCACATCATTGATCCAGTCTTTAGCTTGACTTTCGTACAGATTGTGGTACTCTAAAAAAATAAAGATTAAAGATTAAATAGAATTTAACTCCCAATATTAATTCAATTTAGTCTTTCGACTTTAAATCCCCAGATCTATTCCTCTTTTTCTTTCCATTGCCGCACACCAAAACATTTAATGTTTTTAATTGTATGGACAACATGTTTAGCTTTTACTCAATGTTTTGTCGGATTATTTGATTGAAATTCATCGTTTTGTGATTATAAGATTGTCATATTAATCATCTTACCGAAAACGAGTTGGGAGACATAAAGTGGGGAGGAAAATAGTTGGAGGTAAAAAGACGGTAAATCATTTAATTACTAAATAGCAAAATACCTAAAACTCCTCGAAGAGCTTTTACGATGACAGTAATTTTGTTGCAAGATAAATTTAGTTCGGCGTAGTTGAGAGAGTCGACGTGGGTAACTTTTGTGTCAAACCATACTGAAAGTTTGTCGTTCTTTTCAACTCTTGTCAAGGGACGATTTCCACTGAAGACTTGAGACAGTTCGACCAGTCTCTCTTTTGCCTACATTATTTATATATGTTTAAATTAATCTATTTTATACAAAACTAATTCACAAATGTTTCTAAAGAAAATAATATTTTTTACATCTTTCTTCATTTCTGTCCAAGTTTCTTCCTTCTTTTTTAGCAACTAAATTTTTTTCAACAAATGATTATCATTTTTGCATTTAATTCTGATAAACTAAGAAATGAGATAGGCTTCGCTATCCATAATCCAGACTACTCAATTTTATGCTGAACGTTTTTACTGAAAACCTATAACTTACATCACGATATTGGCCTTTCACATCTTTTTCCAGTTTAGATAGGGAAACAAGTAAAGTTAGCAATTTCATTTTGTCGTACTTTGCCTCAGTTACTATTCCTTGAATCTGTTTCGATCTCTTATTTGGATTTAAATCTAAATGTACATAATTTATATTATTAGGACAATTAGGTACGCTATGTTAATATTTAAAACAAGTTACAGTTTTACTGAGATCACCATTGCAGTGGAGAAGAAGCCAACGAAATACGACATTTCCTTCTCGAATTAAATCAAGGATTTTTGCAGATTTCTCAAGGAGCATTTCTTCATTCATGTCTTTTCTACACTGCTCTAGTTCTTTTGTTAAGCTCTAAATTCCAGATAAAAATACCTTAAGACTTTCGCTAAAAGTAAAGCTGAGTTAGGCATTATTTTAATTGACTTTTTTTAGAATGTAATAGGCACAATGAATAAATAATTAGTAAATAATTAAAAATACTAACATCAACTCTCGTGCCATAAGGAATAGATTTTAATTTCTGCTTTTCCAGCAATTTGACTGCCTTGAAACCACTCCACCAGTCAAAGAGATTAAAATTGACGGAAATGTAGACTGGGACAACAAAGGAGTCAAAAAAGAATCTGTCGACTATATCCTTCATCTCGTTCAAATCATTTAGGCAGTCTGTGAAAAAGAGGGCGATTGTTATTAAAGAAGCTTGCTGAGCCAAGGCTGTGGATCGCTGTGAAGGGTCCGGATAATTAGACGAATTGTACAAATCAGCAGACTTCAAATGTTTTAGTATTTTCTTTATCACCGATTTTTCTGGAGCCAATCGACTGTAAACGTACATTAAAATTAAAGTTCAGGTTGCGGAATTGAAAGTATAACATGCCCTTGCAAAAAAATATAGATTTTGAAGATCTCTTAAATATTTTACCTAAAATAGTCTACGGGGTAGTTCTTCTTTCCAGTTGTTCTGAATAGTTTGCAAACATCATCTACATTTGTATCGAAATTCTTTCCTCCGGAAAATCGATAGAAGGAAGTTAGTATTCGTTCCCGAACAATTCCTTCAATGTTTTCGTCAATTAAGAGCAACATTAACCCGTACAAATAAACGCTTTCACACTGAAAAAATTTAATGACATATACGCAATTATTTCTTTTAATAAAAATAATACTGGCGTGTATAATAGTAATAAAATTAGAGGTATACTATATTTATGCATGTGTTTAATTACAAGAAGTTGGCCTCCTTCTAAATTAGTAAATACAGAGTCCACAGATGTCAAGTAGAGTTCTTCAATATCTTCAATAAATTTATTAACTTCTGTGATGTAGGAGTATACTGATTCAAACCTAATTTACAGCAGAATTCATTCATACCTATACATTTTTCTATAATTTTATTTGATTTATCATATTAATTTTACAAGCAAAAAAATTCGGCCAAGATCGGCTGGTAGTTTTCATTCAATTCTTCGTCAAGTTCCGACAAATGCTGTAAATAATAATTAATTGCATATTTTGTTCTTTAATTGTGCTCTTCGCCCAGCTTTTTGAATTTATTTTGTTTTAAATATAGCTTGAATACCTGATTTTTTTCTAAGTTGTCCTCAAAAGTTTCAGCATTGTTGAAATAACTGAAATCCTGAATAACTTCACTGTACTTATTTTTTGGAGACCTGAAATTAAATAATAGGATGTAGGAATGTCATTTTCAGTTCATATAATTTATGCAAAATAATACAAATATATATGCATAACAAATTGCAACTATGCAGATTACAGAACAAATTATTAATGGACAACGCTTTTTACACAGATAACCATAACCTATAAATATATAAGAAGATGCTAAAATGTTACTTACCTAAATATATCAGGAACGGAATTCTTCATTCTCAGTATATCCGCTATGATGACATTTCCTTTCGCCACGATGGCCAGCAAGGTTTGTCCACATGGACTATTTTCGCTTAAAAAGTCCGTCATAATTCTTCAATGTAGCGTAACAAAAAAATTATCAGTGCTGATCATAAAGCGTCATTTCGTCCCCCGTTCCGTGTCTGGAATTTATCTGTCTCTGTAATCAATAAGAAATAATTAGTAAGGCACATTACTTATTTATGTAGTAAATCGCAGTGGTCAAGGCCAGCCCCCGCCCCTTTTCTGATTTTATTTTAAAACTAAATTATATAATGTTAATGTTATAGAATGAATGAATGACTGCGAAAAAAAATATTTTTTAACACATTATTTGCAAATTAAAATGTTTGCCATTTAAGCATAGTCCAATTTTTATAACCATTAATATTTTACACAAATAGAATCAGAGCGAGTGATTGAGTAAATATTTTAATTATTTTTCTATTAAATGTTTTAAAAATTAAAAATACCTTTTATTTGTCCCAATACTAAAACAAGTCCAGCTTTGCAAAGTGTGCATGTAAAAAAATTATTTTTTTTTGGCAAAATAATAGTAAATTTATAATAGTTTTGGCAAAATTATAGACAAAATCACGCAAAAATAATCAAAATATACGTCAAATAGAGTCAAATAGTAATATCACATCGCACAGTATAGAAAAGCCGCCTTGGTACTTCCGCGGGAGTACAAATCATTAAGATTGAGAAGTCAAAGATGTGAGAGACTTTTCCAGTGTCAGAGAGAAAATATATTTTAATTTGCCGACTCAGCTGTACGTAGGAACGATTGCATGAAGATAATGAAGAACACTGAATAATTACTACATTAATAATTGTATAAAGCGTATAAAGACACTAAAGGATCAATCAAATTCAGAAGTATGGAGAATTTACTTTGGTTTGAGTTTCTCCTTGATAAAGATTTACTTCTTACGCATTTGCAGAAATCTAATCCAGGTTTGATTTTTGGTTTTATAAAAATAGTCAATAGTATGCTTATGATGTTTGAAAAATTATTTATTGTTAAAAGGATTGAGAATTTTATCGAGTATATAAAAATATGTCTTCTAGATCCACCTCCCCTGACTTTACTGCAGCAGTTTCTTGCAAATATCGAACCTTGTCCGGAAGATATGGATGAAATGCATAAACTGCATAAGACAAAGAAAAATAATAGTCTCCGTCTGATGGCTCTACAGACAGCTGCAGTTCTTGAGTGGGATTTGGATGTATTTGTCAAGTAAGCAACTAAATAGAGATCATTTTAATTTGTAAAGCACTTTTTTACTTACAGTTGACAGCGATTTTGGATTTAAAATTTAAAAGGGTTGGAATATTTGTCGTTTATCCAGATTGCCTCTGAATATTCAAACTATACTTATGGATTATATCAAGGCGACCGAAAATGATTTTCTGGATGTACTGTATCATCGTTGGGTCCTTCGTAATCTTCAGAGTAATATTAAAAGGTGAGAATTTAGATTACTTAATTTTTCTAAAATAATAACTAGTGCAAATATTAATAACCTTATCTTTTGGTTAGTCCTCTAACAGCCGAAGAAACTATCAAAACGTTGAAAGCTCATTTGTCATCAAAAACTGGAACAGCAATTCCAAGTTTCACCTCCTTGAGCAATTCAACGAAGGGGCTGAAATTGAAGAAGTCTGATCTGAACTCAATGATTCATATTGATTTGGCAATTTATCTGCTTTACAAAGGAAAAACAGGAGAAGCTATTTTCCATTTCAAGAAACAAAATATTTCCTTTGATTTCCCGTATCTGAAAATTAGTAAAACAAAATTAGATGGATATTTAAAGTCTCTTGGGATAATGAAAAGTGAAAAAGTGGAAGACCGATTTCGTTTAGACTTGGATGCTATTGTAAAATATGCAAACAACGGAACTAATGAAATAACCGAAGGAGGAATGAACCCTCTTGATTTTAAAGGTATGAAATAAAATTAAAAATAACTGCATGAAAAACGCTGCATTTTCTACAGAAGCATAAATTTCAATGTATTGTTTTATTTTTGTAGGGACGGAAGAACATTACGAAAAGATTTTAGTAGAGACGTCGGATGCTGTGGAAGTGAAGAACACGCTGATGCAATTGCACAGTATGAATTCACGATCTTATTCCAAACTGTTCAGTGGCTGGGTCATTCCTATTCCTGTACAGAATACAATTATGAAAATCCAAAATGGAGTATTTCAAGACTATATTTATATTCTTGT
Organism: Tomocerus mixtus; assembly: GCA_034694165.1. NCBI lineage: Eukaryota > Metazoa > Arthropoda > Collembola > Entomobryomorpha > Tomoceridae > Tomocerus > Tomocerus mixtus. Next base: position 37,889 of record JAQFYC010000527.1, read on the forward strand.
AGCAAAATCTAAGCAGTTGATGGGAATAAAGGTGAATTCTACTATTAAAATGTTTTCTAATTTTCATCTACGCTTATTTATAAAAGAAATATAGTCTAACCAACTAATTGTTTTTTATCTTTCAGCATTACGCAGAAGCTAAGGAAATGTTAAAAATTACAATCGGAGAATTGAATACGGTTTATTATTCAAAGCTAATTAAAATGCTAGAATGGGAAATCTTGCTCGTCGATTTAAATGATCTGTTCACGAATAATAATGCAAATCCAGACATTGTGGCTAGATGTAAAGAATGCTTAAAGAGTTTACAGAGTTCGGAAGTTAACCCACGCTCGGAGATCGTCGAAAGTATTCTAATGGCCTTAACTAATATGGGAGAATTTAAATTCGTATTTTCCTTTGATGTCAGCTTTCAAAGGTTCGTGGGATATTACATTTTAAAATAGCGGGAATTGTTTTTAATTATTATGTTTGTAATAACTGTTAAGTTGTTGGAATTTTATTATTGGTGGGAATTATTAAAAGGTTTTTCGGTTTTACGGCTTCATTTTTTTGTATTTTTGTTAATTTTCCAATTTATAAACTTTTGTTAATTGATGAAATGGTCTAAATTAATCACAGATGGCCATTTATCGAATTTCTGTGCCTACAAGCGCGAGTGTGTCAGGATTTGATTGATAGAAAAGACAATTCCTCGAATTTCAGAGAAATGTGGACGGGAGGTAATAATTTTCATCAAAAATCACCAGTCATTACATAATTTCAAGTAATTTTTGTTAATATTTCGGTTTTGGGATTTTTTAATAGTGTTGCCAGTGTTTAGTACACAAGCAAAAAAGAAGCCTTCTCAGCTAAACACCCGTACGGCTTTGAACTGGATTCTAGAAAGGTCAAAATGTCAACCTCTGATTACAATTTGGGTATCTTTGCTAGCAAAGCTGCATAATCATATTTTGGATGACGTCGGACTCCTCGTTCACGCAGAATACCTTCACATCTGGCCAAATATTCTTGACGAGTAAGTTTTATACTTCAAATTTTTTTAAGGCAATAGATTTTACCTAATTGTCCAGTATTTCCATTGTAATTTTCTTGTGTTACGCTTTAGTATAACGCAACCGACCCAAGATAAAGAGAAACAAAGAGCGACGTCTAAGATGAATATCCGGACAATAAAAGACTCGTTATTTCTCATCCTTAAGCAAACAGAAGGGGAAGTGAATGAGGTCAATTGGCTGAAGTGCCTAGGGGACTTACACTTGGCATCTGGCAACTCCTCTCTAGCCTTGAAATCCTACATTGAGTATTTGTCTATCTGTACAGACTTTTTCGAGAAACATAATTCAAACTTTTGGGCTGATAATTTATTATGGAGGGGGATGATACGAGCTTGTGAAAATCTTGGAGCTTTCACTCAGGTACTAGTTAATTCCATTTATTTATAATTTTATGATAAATATCTTACTAATGCATGGGCGCCGGAACAAAACGGGAAGTATTAGAATTTCCAACCAGAAAACTGTAATGGGTGGGCATAATTTTTATACAAAGATTATGAGATCTCCATTAAAATAAGAATACTAAAAAATAATTATTAATATGGATTCTTCGTTGTTGCATACATATGAGTAATACCACAATTGTGCAAAACAGTAAAAAAAGTATCGATATGGCCCATTAAAGCCATAACCAAAATACTTTATGTGGCCCACCCATTTCAAATTAAGTTCCGGCGCCCTTGTGAATAAATTGCTTATTATTATTGAATGGGATTACTGACGATTACGAATCAAAACAAAATGATTATAATCGGTTGTTTTGTTTGCAATTAAAATATTATAAGAAGTGAAAAGAAATAATCTATTATACATGTATAATCGACCGTCGAAAAATGTGATTATGGGATAATTAATCGGAAAAACGTATTTAAAGTTGTAATTTTGAAATTTTGATGTTGAATGTCAGGCGATGATCCTCACCCAATTTCTGACGGAAGTGGATTACTCTTTGGCATTTGGGATGGCGCAGGAGAAGACTATGACGGACGGTTCAGATAGTCTCTACGGGTTCATATGGGATTTGACTATTTTAGAGTTTCTGATAAATCTGCACACGAAACGGAATGAGATTGCCAAACGGATGCAAGCGGTGAGTAAAAGTATAAGTGGAGTAGAATGGTATGCTGTAGTAAATTTCCATTCATCTCTTGAAAGAGAAGATCTGTTGCAGCCAAGCCATCCCTCTCCTCTCGTCGGAAGATATAACTCTTCCTTCCCCATTCATGTCTTGGGCAATAGATTTGGCTCTGTATATGTATATTATGTAGTTTCATTCACAAAACGCGTCTTCCTTCCCTCTATCTAGGTCAAAGTGGTCGGTCTCCTCGAACTCAACTCGAATAACAACGAAGAGATCCAAAGGGAAGCTATGTACTTGAGGAAGTCTCAGTTTATGCGCACCTTGGCCAAATTATACATTTTTGTGTGAATTTTGGAAAAAGAAAAATCTGTTTGCATTGTAATTTTGTAATGATATTGTCAAAATGGGATAATGAAGATGATGATGTGCTGTAATGTTGTGTTTATATTTGATTTATTAAAGTAGAACAGATTTCCTCAGCTTAAGTTTTCCCTTTCATTAATTTATCAATTCCGCGGTCGTTGGTACACAAAATAAGTGTTACATCTGAAACTGTGACGCACACAACGTAAGGGGAAACACACGCATATATAACATTTAGTTATTCTTAGTCCTGGCCTGGATGAACTCAAAACCTGGAGTCTGGCTTGGCTGGCTCTGGAGTCACTCAGTCCATTGAATTGACAAGGAACACGCACTACTACGCATGAGAACTGGACTTCATTGATAAAAATTCAGAGCCACCGTTCTCTCTCAAAGAGTCCAAGTCCGTGAGCTCAGCTGCCAACATCATGTACTCATCCTCGCTTCAAGTAAAAAGACTTTCACCTATCTACTTTCACTATCTATAAATAAATATCCTCACTATAAATACAAATATTTTTGAAATTTTAAATTTAAACCAATAAATATTTTTAATTGCAGGTTCCGTCGTCACCGTCGCTTTATCCCGACAGGCAAAGGTCATGTTCGGTCGGCTATTCCAATAAATTGCTTTCTAGAAGCTACAGTCCAACAAGAAAAGGTACTTTCTCCATTTATGTTAAAAAACATAGATTTTAAAACTAATTAACAGAGTTCATGTAAAAATTCATTCTTGTTTTCTTCACAGGGAAAGGACAAAGTCCAATCCGAAGGAGCTCAAATGCAAATATCGTCTCAACGCCCTATGAAAGTGACTTATTTCGTCAAAGGACGTTTTCTCAGCAATTTTCACAACAAAATTATTTCAAAGTACTTTATTTATACTTTATCGTCAATATATTTAAAATATTCTTACAAAAACATGTTTCCCTGTGCCCGTGTAGTAAATAATTGTTTAAAATACTGTATTTTCTTATAGAAGCTCAGTAAAAAGACATATAATGTCTGCCTGCTTGGAAGTGGTAAGTTTTTACAAAATAATTAAATGTAATGTAAATATTAACTTAAACTTTCACCCTTTACACAATTAAAATGTATTGAACGTTTTTCTTCCATGCAAAAATGGGAAATGTCATAATTTGTCATCTAATTTTAAATATCAGGATCCGTGGGAAAGAATTCCATCGCATCAACTTTCAATCGATTTCATGGTATGTACTATTTATCTTTTACAAAAATATTTGTTGATTGTTAGAAATAGTTCTATTTATTGTTAGAAGAAGGAAAAAAGTTAGTTTGCCAGAAAAGAAAAGAAAGCGAGAGAAAGTAAGCTAATGTTATGTAGTGGTGGAAGTAGTGAATGTTATTATATTGCACTGCACTAGTGGCCTGGACTCTGGACAGGACACGAGGTGCACGAGGTAAGTAGAGAAAGCTAAAGGAAAGAAAGGGAACAGTAGGAATGTGTTGGTTGGGAAAATCAATAGGGCTCCACGTGTAGGTTTGATGGTGACGTCATTGGAGGCCTCATTTCACTCTCTCTGAATTCTTGTAGACTCTTCAGACTCGGAGAACGAGGAAAGTCCCAAATCCTTCACTTTCATTCCGGAGGAACACTTCGACTTTAACATTCGCATTTTCAACGAAGCTTCGGGGGTACACTGAACTCTTTTTTATTAACTTTGACCTTATACACAACTTCTTCTTCCTATTATGCAATGCTATGGACTTTATTACATACATACATACCTACTGCTTTCTTTTTACTACTACCTATTATTATATCTCTGTACCTACTTACATCCTTTTTGTTACTTTTTTACTATCACCAATTCACATTCCCATTATATCGTACCTAATCTAATGAAAATGAAAGACACATTTTTTAGAATACGAAAAGCAAGGTCTTTTTATTTAGGACACCGAATGCGACACACTAGCGTTAAATGACATGACAGACATAACATTTTACTTAGAATTCAAAATAAACAAATTATTTAAAACTAAAAATGCCAGACACAACTTTTTTTTTAATTTTAAAATGCGACACATTTACATTTACAATTAAAAATCATTTAATACCGTTTACAAGACATTTGATTAGAATACAATATGCTAAACAAAAGTTTTTCTAGAATAAAAAATGCCGAACACGTTCAAGGACTATGCGCATGTGTGATTTTATAGCGATTCCTGAACAACTAGCGACATTTTACATAAAAAGTTGTGTCTGATATTTTGATTGCACATGGGCGACGATATAAATAATCTCGTCCATTCCTTATCCGTATAGATTCCTAAAATAGCACCAATTAGCAATTACAACTATTCCGCCGTATTTTTCCATAAAAATGTAGTTAAATGCTCTTAACGGCTTAATTGACTGACAATAACACTCCCCAGAACCAGAAAGAACGCAATGCAATGGATTGTAATGTCTGTTTCCTTTTTAATGAAATGACTTTAGATCTCCCATCTGTACAAATACGACGGAGTGGTTGTGATCTACTCAATTACAGATGAGTCCTCATTCCAATTTGCCCAGTCTATTCTTAACACTGAGAACATTAACATGAAAACGGTGATCCTCGTTGGAAATAAATATGATCTTCAGAGATCCAGAGTAGTATCAAGTTCTGGTAAGTCTAATTAACGATGGACTAATCATACATAATTATTTTAATAATGGAGGATAAAATTTTGGTAATTTTAATAGGTTTTATTTTTATTGTTATTGTTTACGTTAATTATGCACCCAATTAAGAAACAACTTACTTAACTGAATGGTTTATATCACGGTATTTATAATTTATGTTTAAGTATTTTACATTATCATCATCATTTTAATTTAAATGAATATTTAATGTGAAGATTAATGGTACGTTAATAATGTTAGTTAGAACAATTAGGTGAAATAACGAGGAGATAGATTATATAAACACTACTGACACTGACATGACACGTGGAAAGGAAAGAAATATTGTGGTTTTGGGTGGCTTGGCTTGGTTCTATTAATAGTTTATCAAACAAACTGAGACAGCCATGAAATGTAGGATAATGACATAATATATTGACCTTAATATTAGTACTTTAGTACTTAATAGATTTACATTTACTTAAACCACTTAAACTAATTAACATAATTGATATTGATTTTTTATTTGTAGCGGGGAAAGCTGTTGCCCACAAACATAACATAAAGGTAAATAAATATATCATGATGTAGTTTACCTAATATTTTGTTTGTGCATATTTATTATGCTTTATGTGGGATAATATTCATAATAATAATTATCTACGGTATATTTATTTATATATAGTTTATCGAGACGTCCATCCCTTTGGAAATGAATGTGGACAACCTCCACCGCGGCCTAAGCACTCAACTTCACTTGAGAAATGGGCAAGCGGTGAAAAAGCAAAAGATTTTGGACAAAATAATATCCAAATTCTACAAATCAAAGTCATGTCTCGATCTCCACACTCTTTAATATTATTCTATGTACACGTTCATTTAAATATATTTCAATCATTACGATGCCCACGCTGCAAGTTCTTTCATGTCTTCGTCTTCTTCCTCCACCACTCGGGGTTCTAAAATTAATAAATAAAATTTATTCATATCAATTAGCTATTACTGTTCAATTGTAATTAATTATTACTCTTATTTTATAATTGCATACTACTGCTAACTATATAATTAATATATGCATCAATTCGGATACTTAATTATGTAGAAGTATAGAATATGTATAAGAGGATAGTTGGATAGTTGAAGTTAAAGTCTAATGTATTGGGAAATTGGTATTCAGATGGGTTTCTACAGCTTCTAATTTCTTTTGCGATACCCTGTCCACCCAAATGTAAATATTAGACGTAACTAAGAATCACCAACTAGAAAACAAATCAGCACGCTCGCGTACTTAAACTATACATTTGTCTACGGATATTATCATGATATTGAAAACTATACAGAGGTGTGCGTGCATAAATACCAAAAGTCGGATATATGTATAATATGTAAGTGTTAGTCAGGGTTAAGATTTAGGATTCCTCTACTCTCTAGGATTTTGGGTGGCTTAGTTATTATTAACTATTCCTCTGAGTATATTTATTATTGTAACGTTTTAAATCGTACTACGCAAATCCAAGAGATTTCTTAAAAGTTCATAGTTCAAGAGTTCAAGACAAACAGGCGTGTAACGAATGACGTTATGATTAAATTAGCATAACCAGGTCGTACTGTACTACAAATGCAAGCTGCAAACAGTTCATTTCAATCTGCATGCTCATACATACTTTTACTTTCTCTAACTTAGGACAAACTGGGGCATTTGTGCGACTCAAAAGCCCTGTTGAGAATATTAAACGGCTAATAAGGCGAAACGACGCCATGTGATTTCTAGCCGTTACATGAGATACACTATTACTTGAAATTTATATCATCTCAATTACTCTATAAATCGAACTAGGCAAGGGGTTGATTAATATAAACATAACTTTAATATATTTTTGTTAAATGTGTAGCAATTTTTCAAAATAGTCATCCATTTAAACAATAAAAATTAATGAATAAAAATGAATAGCCCCTGGGGAACTATTATAATATTTCCCACAAATATTTGCAATTCCCCACAAATTGTGGAGAAACTTAATGTAATGAATCTAAATCAATAATATATAATCTTAATCTTCCATCTATTTCTCATGGGATATATAAAATCCATTAATCATTAGAGCGACATTCTGCTGATCATTAAAAACTTCAGTTGGTTAATTAAATAATATCTTTAATCAAAATGTGCTAAGGTGTCTTACTAATACAGAAGCTCAACTCATAACCTATAGATTACATATACACATACATATTGTGTTGTTGACCTCTTGATATATTTTGCAGAGTTCTCAGCTACTGAGAAATGTGTCTCAGCCGATTTGTACATTTTCATTTCAGTACAAGACAAGGCACGACATTGCTATTCGCTGTTTCATTTAAAAATAATTTTTCAAAGGGTATTTTAAATGAGTTAAGTTTCTTACTTTGCTTTTTCTCGACAGCAGCCGCAGGAACATTTGGAAGTTCGTCATTTTCGACAGGTCCAACTCCAAGTAATTCCTTATCTAATTCCTCTTGTTCCAATTCTTCGAGTTCTTTTTCTAGCTCATCGTCATCAATATCCTGACCGAAAGCAATCGGATTGGAAATTGCGTCGGAAATTTCTCTGGCAACTTCTTGCTGTTCTGCTATATCGTCCATCATATCATGCACCTTGTCCACGTCCCTGAAACAATTTACATAACGCATATAAGCCACATATTCTGAGTTTGGGAATCAATGTTTAAAAGTTTACATGTACAGTTAACTTTAAATTTTGACTGTTCTGAGTAGATTTTAATGTCCAAAAGTCAAAAGTGTAGTAAAGAACATTTTAGGCGAATGCATTTCAATATATTTTTCATTTAATACTAACAGTTTAATTGTAGTCAAAATTGTAAGATACTTTTGAAAAATGAAATCTTATGCCTGGTGAAAATAAAATATAATGAGTCATACATGTGTTGATGAGCTGCTTTGAGGGCCTTGGCTGCTTCGCTCATTGTATTCAAAACCGCGGTGTTCGTGTTTGCTCCTTCCAAGGCTTCTCTCTGCATTTCGATTGTCGTCAATGTACCATCTATTTGTTGTAATTGCTTTTCCAGCCTTTTCTTCTTTTTGAGTGCTTGTAAGGCAACTGAAATAGAGAACAATATTAATGATTATAACTTATTTCATTGTATCCATAAATCGACCTATTTCAACACAATTTGGTTTGGCATATTTGATAGTGAAAAATTAAATACAAAAATAAATTCTAAATGTCAAAGCCAAAGGTAAAAATGACATCAGCTGACCTCTTTTATTTTTAGTTCCATTCTTTCGTGCTGTGGCTAATTCCTGTTCAATCTTCTTTTCGAGAAAGTCTTGTTTTTTCATTAACATTTCTTCAGTTTCCCTAAGCTTTTGAATAGCCTCCCCCGTTGTGATAGACTTTTCATCTTTTTTGAATCCAAACAATTTTCCAAAAACACTCATTGTGACTAATAATTTTTAACACTATGCGTCTACCGCTAAAATAATTTCGTGGAAAAAGTGAAAAACAAAAATAATGTCAAATTTAAGAATATTTGCGAATTTGTGTCGTCTTGTGACGAGAGCAAGGGAGATAGTGGGAATGAGCAATGAAAAATAATCTCTCTCTGCTGCAATCACTGCAATACACTAACTATGTAACTATTATTATTATCTGTAGAAATAGAGAAATGAAATCTCTTTTGTTGGGTATTGTCTGAATCACCTGTGTTTGACTCACTGACTCACTGTTTATGACGTAAGTGCCGCGGGAAGGATTCAAATTCATCCAAATCCACGAGATACTGAATCTGCTGTTTCTAACTATTTTGCAGGGGACAGAGAAAACTGGGTCAGTATTCAATATCAGGGGAAGACTGAGGAAATAAATAAACATGGGGGTGAAAGGGTTAACTACTTACTTGAACAAGAAGCACTATGAAGAGAAAATCCATATAAATCACACCCTTGTGCTTATTGACGGGAATAATCTTATGTACCACCTGTACTTTCACCCGATTGCTAAAGATTCCATGTTATATGGGGGAGATTACGTAAACTATGCAAAGAACTTGAAGAATTTCTTCCTAAAACTGAAATTATGCGATATTACACCGATTGTAGTTTTTGATGGAGTTTACGAAGATTCAAAATTGCCAACAGTAGTTAAAAGGTTTCGAAATAGCATCCGGGATTGCTTTAAAACGTATGCTCCTGCGCTAATGAAGGTGATACTCACCCTTACATATTTATCGTAGAAAGCCGAGTTATAGCTAGGGGGTATTATAAAGTTATGATAAATTCCGGATAATACATTTATATCAATGGAATGGCAATTGAAAATTTTTGCTTTCTGTTACAGATTCAGTTGCTGCAATTTTTAAAACATCAAAAGATTTTCCACGTACAAACGGTAAATTGAATTCAAGAACGATGTTTGCTAAATTTTCCGTAATAACGTAAAATAATAGTGAAATTAACTTATGGAACTTATAAACATGTTATTTATAGGATTATGAAGCGGATAAGACACTAACTGAACTATCAGCGAAGTACAGAATTCCTGTTTTGTCAAACGACACGGTATGGATTTATTATGTTGCCTATTTAGTATGTCTATATTTATAAGTTGACTACATAAGCACATCTGGGTGGAGTTTGCCCATTTTTTTTCATTATGCGGGGAATTACCATTTCGGTAATTTATTTGCTTGGGGTTTGCCCAGAATTTGGCTGGAGTTTATCCGTATGCCCTTAATATATGCATTATTCTTATTCTCAGAGAATTGAATTGAAAATGAAGTAATGGGATGGGATAAGCATTTGATGGAATAATAATTACTATAAGCATTTTACCATTTACAGGACTTTCTGATAAACACAAATATCGTGAGGATAAACTTAGACGATATAAAATTCAACAATGTCAAAAAAGAATGGAGACTGACATCCAGATTTATCAACTTTAAACAATTAATGAGAGAGTTCGGGATTTGTGATGTGAGGAAGATTGCACTTTGTAGTTTCGTTATTGGAAATGACGTCAGCGATTGTAGGCGCCTGTTCTTCAATGAGAAACGTGAAAATCGTATCGAAAATATTTTCCGACACTTTAGTGGACTTAGTTACGAAATGGGCGTTCAATATCTAATCGGAAAACTTGGAAAGGGGGTCATTGGAAATATTTATGAATGTGTTAAAGGTAGTTTCCTTCATATAAACATAATAAACTATCTACTAATGTAAGTGATGTAGCTTCCAGTTTCGTAAGATATTTATTAAAATTGAATTTTTTGCCAATTTTAGGGTACATTGGTCTTGGGGGTGAAGAAGACACAGTTAAAATTGTTGGAGAAGTCATCGAGAGTTATGGAATTGTTGCCAAAGAAAATGTGATTAACATAAATGAAGAAATGTGGAAGCAATTGGCAGAGCAAACGTTTGAAAGGGAACCGGAAGTTTTCGAAAGAGAAAATGTTTCAGACGAACATGATTCAGATTCTGAAAAGGAGGATTCTGACGACGACGAAATAGACGAAATTACTAGTGCTGTGAAAAAGATGGGTACCCAGGTCCAGGTCACTGAATTGGAAAATAAAGTTGAAAAGCGTTCGATAATTCTCCAGCACAGAAACTGCACGCATCCTTCCTACTTGAAAAAGATTCAAGAAAACAGAATGATATTTCTGCAGCCCCAAGTTGAAGTACTAAATACTTGTTCCCATGAAAGGAGTTTGGACATTATAAAACAATCTTGCTGCTTACTCACTCCGTCGGTAACAGTTTTCACTCGAACAGGGAAAAAACTTGAAAAACTTGCTTTGGAATTAAATTACACTCCTTTAAATGTTTACAAATTATACGGGGTAGAGGAAAGTTATGTAAATCAATTTCCTCCAATTTATAGGACTTTGATAATGTCCCTTAAATATTTCAACAGCTATAAGTTAGCCCTTGGTGTCTTCCTTTCCTACCTTAGGGGAAATCTTAAAAACGAGACGACTGCGAATAATTGTAATACAATTTCGGAATGTATTAATAGTCAGGGGAAAAGTCCACTAATGACTAAATTTTTTACTAAAATAGATAATAGTAATTTCAAATATGACATCGCTGTGGCTTTCAAATTGTCAGAGTACAATTGCGTCCTTTATCACACGATAATGTTGTTCAAGTTATTGAGTATTTACAAATGTCCTTTGATAGAGTACATAGATTATAAGTTTGTTTACAAATTCATGAAATATTTTAATGGGGATATTACAGCGTTTCATTGTGAACCTATTTATACAGTTTTGGTAGAACTCAAGGAATTTATTAACGAATGTGCTGAATGAGAACCAATTTCTATTAAACAAGCATTTTCTATTGAGACTTTGTTTAATTTCAGAAAGTTTATTTATTCATGATTGTTTGCAGACAAAAAAACAACTGAAAACTAAATAAGAAAGGTAAAGCCTATGATTAGGTCTATGGTAGAATGTTAACATGTAATCATAATTCCAAACGTAAGGAGTAAATATATAAGATTGCCTTCCAGCAGAATATTCTTAATTAAGTAGTAACCACATTTTATTAGTTGATTTTAACTTTAGACTTTCGGACTGGCTTCTTATTTTTCGAGGAGGAGACGGTGTCCGGGTCCTTATTCTCTGAAATAATAGTAAATCCAATTTTGAAATTCATGATAGGTTAGGTGGCCATTTTTCCTAATCCTACATCTAACTACACGATAAATGGAGCATTAAATTCTTAGAATGTGATTGCGAAGCAATTTCTAAGACGCCCTTACTATTCTTTCCCCCATCTTTATTGGATTTGTTTGATAATTTGGATGATTTGGAGACATAAGGTTGATCAAAAAGTATCCCTCTGTACTTCTCCACAAAAGAATTAAGGCGAGGGGCGATACTTCTCATGAACCAGGCCCATTCTCCACTAGGACACAGGTAATCAAAGATAGCCCAACATCCACGTACCAAGAGTGATGCTATTAACAACATAGTTGCACTGCATAGTGCTACATACACGAGATTCAGAATCGTCCCTGGAAAGAAATCAGTGAGAAGACAGATAATATAAACTGCCAAGATTCCTTTGGTTTTGGAAGCCATTATTCTATGTAGTTTTTTGCAAAGGTTGACGTATTTTGAATAAAGTCAACTGAATTTCGTGAAATGTATGCAAATCGTGTAAAATATTCACAAGAGATGAAAGTCTCAAACCATTTTGGGCATAGATATATTGTAATCGTTAGTAAAATGTCAAAGTTAAGTTCATAATACCCTGCTGGCTGTTATTGCATGAGCATAGCTATAGTAACTAAATAGTGGGTAAAATATGGAAATTGCTAGATCATTATTGCACATTCTTGACCGCACTAGTTTATAGGAGAATGATATAAAGCTGTCTGGCAGACGAAAAATACTTTTAATGCATGTTCCATTCAAATAAAACTAATTTGTTTCAACCGATAACCAAATAAGTATTTACTATTCTAATAGCTTAATGTAATATAAGTTCATGATAAAGAGTGTATTAATTTCTATATTCGGTAGGTATAGTTGGTTGAGAAATCGTTTCTCGTTAATTGCATAGTTCCTACTAACTCCTACTATGTACAATGTTTATGTAAATGAAAGTAGTACTGTACTGTAACTGTAGATGTATGTGTAGATGACAAACAAATAAATATATTGTGCATCTAACTAGAATTGCTTTATAAGATTTGGTTCCAAATGATAATATCGAAGCAACTTACATAGAATAGAAAAGAATAATTACTGGTTTCTTTTGTGCCTTGTAAAGTTTAGTAACTTTTCAGTTCCATATTCGTCTCCATCCAAGAACAATATACATAAGTATTTAATAACTTTATCACAATGGACTCCGAGCCGTGTAGTTCAACATCCTTATATTGTAACCCACAGAGACCTAGGGTTAGGGTTCCTTCTGGGGTAAAAGTTTCTCCTAAGGTACAAGAACCCGAAATTCCTAAGTTGACTACGGAAAAGGAATTAGAAATTCTGGAACAGTTGGAAAAGGGAAACTTCGATCCAACTGCTGGAATTGAACAGTGGTTTAAGGATGATAGTCCACCAAAATTCATACAAAATAAAAATTTAGTAGCATTACATGGCTTATTTGGATCAGTGCCTGTCAACTTAGGCTCAACAATAAATGGCGGAGGAACAAAAGCCTCAATGCAAAAGAAGGTTGGTGGGGGTGTGACGACCTTCAGCGAGTTGGACTTAGATTTTAATCTGTCTTATATGGGTGGTAGCCACAATTTGAAGAGGAGGCTATTGGAGAAAAACATGTTTATTAGAAGAAACCTGGAAGATGCACTTGGAGTTAGAAGTCCTGAGAGTCCTAAGAGACCTGAAAGTCCTGAGTCAGATGGAGATACTGGAAACTCAAGTGATGAGGAGGAAGATGATGTCTTTAAAGAAAACGGGTTCACTGATGACAGCTGCAGTAATTGGAAACGATTTCTGGATAGTGTAGACAAACGTAATATCATTGGGAAGAAGTTATTCTGGCAAAATAGAAAAAAGGCATCTCATCCAATGAAATATGATAAATTGGGTATTTTTAAATTTTATAAATAAAGCTGAATATCGTGAAAAGTTTTAGAATCCATGAAATAGATATTTAGCTAAGCAGGTACCATTACATTAAATATGCAAACTTTTTCCATTACTTGTAATAATTGGTAAGATTGTGCCAATATTTTCACTGGCAGCTCCTCGTCCCCTGATACACTTGACTGCATACTTTTTCATTGCGGTGAAAGTTTTAACATGGGAAACATAAAGTCACATTTTAATAAAATTTCAATTTACATTCTCTCCAGGAAAACTCCATGCCAGAGTGATAGATGTCAATGCTGTATTTGAAACACTGAAGGTGAAGGATAATCTTGGCACCATTGACATAAACATGTTTCATCCCACCTCAAGTGAAAAGACTACTACTAGTCTTATTCCGTGCCCAATAGAAATGCAACAGGAATTCATTGATGGTATATATGCAACTAATGATCTCTACAAAACTGCTGTGGAGTTGACCACAACGAACTCAGTCAGGGGCACCGTATTGAAAGAAAGGAGCTATTCATTCGTGGTAAGTATCTTTAGTAAGGTTCTACATAATATTATGTATGTTTTAATTTTTGGGACTATCAACCTTGCTTTTCGTGGATAGCACTGTTAGAATTGTATCCGTATACATGATAGAATGCCGAACCTTATCAGAGAACAATAAAGATTTGTACAATTTCAGAATTTTTCTCTGTATAGTATAGTATACCACGTTAATAGCATAGGTTTGTGCATATTTTTACTTATCTTTGTTGTTATTTTTTGTCTATGGCAGGAAAGGAGGGTGCACAAGCTGCAAAAACTGTTTAAAGAAGAGGAGCAGGCAACCTGTGATTTGAAAGATGTATTGGAAATCAAAACTAATTTGTCCATCATTGAAGATGATAGCGCTAATAATAATGGAAGTGGTGGTGTTGCAAAGGAAAACCTATCAATCCCCTTGCCATACAATATACATAATTCGTCCTATGAACGAAATAGATCTTTTTAGATAGCTGTTCGACATGTTCATCTTTAATAGTCCCACTATAAAACCAAACTAAACATAATGCTGCATGATTATAATTTAAAGCTAGATATAGTATAATATATACTAGATATTAGAATTTGTGATTGATAAAAAAATCCCTATAATAATGTTAGTGAAAAGGTCATTCGTTCACTTATGTATTGTAGTAGTAGTTCTACACTAAACTCGGGTTCATTTTGCCAAAACCTACAGCTAACGTATTAACTTTAGGAAAACTTATAGCTTATGCAAATACATATAAATAACAATTACTTTCTGATCTACTACTTTTGTAATCTTTAGTAAAATCTGGTCCAGAATAAAATATATTTACAAATATGCGTATATACGAACAAAACTAAAGAAATGTGTATTTAATAGTCAATATTCATAGTAGCATCATCTTTCAATGGTTGAATTTGGTCAATGACGAATTTGCAGTATAAAACCTGTAAAAATAAGGGGATAAATTGTCCGTATAGTCCGTATGCACTCTACGTAAATAAAATATAGCAAATAAGTAAATGAAGACTTTCTATTGGTAATTACCTTCAGCACGCTTGTATAGTAACCGTATTGACTTGCCAGGAGTTTACCCATAGCAATGTAATAACAAAATAATCAATAAAAAAGCAAGGAATTCAACAATTTCAGAGTTTTTGGGAATTCGTTTACAGGAAGTACATTCAGTAACTATGGGATTATTTTTGTAGTTATCGGTATTAAAGTTATACCGGACTAAGCCTACTTT
>JAQFYC010000528.1:0-53349 GCA_034694165.1 Tomocerus mixtus
GAGAGTATATAGTCCTATGAAATATCACGAAGTCACGAAATATGTATGTACATTGGAATTCAATTTCCCTTACAGTTTACAATAGTCGTTGTCTGCTTTATAAAGTTATACGAAATCGTAGGATGCCGGCTTTCTAGTTTTTTTGCTACATCGAAACTATGTGAATATATTAAGAGAAAATTAGGTTTTGTTTTTAATTCAGGTTGGAATATCTAAGTTAGGCTGAGTGTTTTAGAATACTAAACCAAACATAGTAGTCAATACTTAGACGTCAGATGTCTTTTAAAGTAAAATCAGTGTATGCTGGTATTAGTATGAAACTTCATGGCGAAAAGTTATTGATGCTAGTAGACTCCATATTGATATTCTAACGTAAATGTAGTTGAATATGTCTTCCTTTGCTGAAGTCTGAACACACTAAAAATTCTTAAAAACATAAATTATTATTGTATTTTAAAGTAATGTTTGAAATGACCCGGGAATATACTTGATTATGCGTGTGCAGAATAAGTAGTAGCATTAAAATTTGAAGACGCATCAAAAGCCACCCCACGCTTTTGTGACATTTTTGTATTAAGTCCAGTCCCTTGAGACTTGACCACATTTTCAAAATGTATATTTACATTAAAAATGACAGCGACTGAGGTTGGCACAATTTATTCAACTCAAAAGTTAACCAGTGATCTTTAAGTAGTTATATAATGTATAAATAGTTCACAAGCAATTATTTGTTAGATTTAAGTTTATCTTTTGTCTAATTTATCCTGTATCTAGTATTAAGGTACATAATGTTGTATTACCCAGCTCTCAGTTTAATATAACGAATAATGATCCTTGTACTTTTATTACACGGAAATGTAATACTAATTTAGACATCTATTGTTTGAGTGAGTCACCAGTGAAATATCAGAACAGAACTAAACAATTCACCCTAATCCTTCGCTACCATTAATACTATGTATGTTTACTTAAGCCCTTAAAATGACTGCCGTAAAATATTGCTGCTGATAGCTATTTCATCATTTAATTTACTCGTATATTATATTTTATATATTATGTGTATATTTAAATTAAAAATGAAACGAAATAAAAATATGTCGCGCTCTGCGATCTACGATTTATTTTAAAATACATGCAATTGTTAAGACATGGAAATGGTTTTACTTTTCATCATAGCTTCATAGCTGCACATTCATGATATAAGCAAATAAAGACACCAATAATGCAATGCAATAATAGTGTTATATGAACTCTGTGCCGAATAGCAATCATAATTCATAATAAATGCGAGTAAACTAATCTACAATTTTTTTCTAAGGCTGTTCGCGAAGTTGGATTGGACTTTAAATTAGTGATAGATAGTGATACAAAGACATCGGGACACTGTGAGATCCTTTGTGGTGAAACGACAAACTTGTTCCGCTTCCGCGGGCCCGCCATCGATATTGCTTTTTAATTTCTTCTATTTTGTCTTGTCTTCTTCATTCTTCAGTCTCATCATCTTTAATGGTCTCACTTTTCCATTTTTTTTCCATTCGTAATTATCGTAATTCATTTATTCTGTATAATGTATATTGTATATTGTACCATGGTACTGGACTCGACTGAATAATTTTTCCAAAAATTTCAGGATTAGCTCACGACCAATAAGTTATTTTAATCCTTTACATATTTTAAATTTTAGTATTCAACTTCATATTTTAGTTTGTACTGTTTCTGATTTCTGATCGATATAAATAACGAATTCAAAACTATATAGCGTTCATCGCCGAAACGAAGGTTCCTTTGTCCTTTGCTGTTCCACTATGGTTATTTATTTATTTACAACTTTGCATTTATACTAATACACTACACTAATAACATGAACTAACCTAATGAATATGTTGGTGTAATTACTTCTTACCATGTATTAAATTTAAATATTCTGTAGGGATATCATTAATTGACATTCAACATTGAAATTACAATTACACTCGTATTCCATCACCCATGAATTAATATTTGAATTTTGTTGGTTATATTTTAAGAGTTCCACTAAACGGCCAAAGCTTCAACTCCTCGAGAAAAATTCCCTGGTAAGCTTTAATTTTAACAAATATATTTAAATAATCCATTGAATTTAGATTACGGTAAATATTTAATGATACTCTAATTTATTAGAAAAATATGGGGACGGGGACTAATTCTGCTGAGAAAGTTGTTTGTGAGGACTCAGAAGACGATAAAGATAGTCAAGCTAGTAAGGGACACAACGGTGTGCTTTCAAATCGTTATATCGTGACAACAAAAGGCCGAGTCAAGAAAACGGGTCCATACAGTCAGGAGATTTCGTACTTTATCAAAAGCGCAATTAGTGAAGATGTATATCAACTTGTGCTGGGGGACACATGGTATTTCCCATTTTAACAAACAAAATGTTTTCATTTAATCTTTGATGCGATTTAACTTAATAATTAAGCACAGTAGTGCAACAATTGTTATTTTATTTATGACCGAATAATGTTCAACTTTTTCCAGGGCTCTAGAAAAAGAGCTAAATGTCAACGACGAGATCAGTTTGATGGATATAGAGAAGGATGAAAATTCTACGTTCACTGTAAACCGAGATAAGGGGTACATAATCGTAAATCCTGACAGATTATTTACTATAACGGCAATTGTAGGCCAAAGCTGGTGTGCACGTAAGATCGCTATACAAGAAGTCTTTAAAGGAGCTGGTTTAACACACGTTAGTGCCCTCCGAGGAACAATTGCCCACTTATTTGTCACTGATGTAAGTATTTGGATTTTTTATCTTTTGAAAAGTAATGAATGAAAATGTGAGCCATTCTTTTTCTGATTGGTCCTTTAATTATGCTGTTTTGCAGGCTATGATTCATGCAGTGAAAGATAACGAAGATTTTCGAAAAATGGCTGAAAAGATTTTACACAATTCTAAAATAAGAGAAGAAGCTTACGGACATGGCCTCTTGGAAGAAGAGATGAAAAAGATGATTATGGATCTCATCCCGGACGTTTCTGATTTCGTCAAAAACCGCTATCTAAGTAAAGGGAAAAGTCAAAAATGGCAGATAGTCAAAGTTAAAGATATTGAAGATAACTACTGGTCTCCGTCATTTGGCATTAAAGGAAAGATAGACGCTACTGTCAATATTAAAACAGCTGATAATTTGGTTAAGGTTTGAGAATAGTATACTTTTTCATTTTCAAATGTTTTACTAATACTGTTATTTTAAATTTTGAATTTCGTTGGTTCTCAGACAGTGCCACTGGAATTTAAAACTGGGTCATCACATTTAAAAGGTCGCAGCCGAATTCGGAGTGAACATGTTGGTCAGCTAAATCTGTACACGCTTATGATGCGAACGAGATATGGCCAAATTGATGAGGGCATACTTAGTTATATCACGTAATTCGTTTTCCATCATATATGTTACAAAGTTCGTTTAAAAATATTTAAATTGTATTGATCAATATAATAATAGCTGATCATTTGTATGTTTTATTTCCAGTGAAGATGGATTTAATGAAATCAATGTATCTCTAAGAGATCTTCAAGCGTTAATTCAGGCACGTAACAGGTTGGAAAATAATACGAGACTCGGTGATCAGAATACTAAAGTAAATGTTTTCCCTGACGTTGAATTTGACCGCACTTGCCAAAATTGTGAAATGCAAAATAATTGCGTTTTATTACTAAGGTAATATTATATGTTAACGATTAATGGCTGCCTGTAATTGCATACAATTTAGCTTGTAGTACCTTTCAAGCATAATCTATCCTTTCACAATAATTAATTACAGCAAACATAACAAAGACTTCCCGCTTCTACCTCGTGGACACAACGCAAGTGATACTGAACAGAAACTGTATAACACTGTTAGCCATTTGAAACGACAAGATGCGATTTTTTGGGAAATGTGGTACGACATTTTAATTTTAGAATCTGACGAGGGCACTTATCAGGAAAATTTGGCCAAGCTGTGGAAGACACTGCCGGATAAAAGGTACAGACAGCTCTTTGTCAATTAAATGTTAAGATTGTTAGCTCTCTCTTAACCTTGAATGTGCATTAATGCTTTTTCAGAGCAAAGAAAGGAGGTTGTCTACATAATCTAAGACTGAAGAGTGAAGTGATAACACCCATATGTGGTGACGATGATGTTATCCGCTACGTCATGTCACTGTGCTTTAACAAAAATGATGTCAATAATAAAGAATCGGATCGAACTTTTGTAGCCGAAAACGACTTGATAATTCTTAGCACAGATACGGAAATCTGCATAGCTTTTGCCACTATCCTTGAAATCAAGGAGGACGAAATTAGGCTTATCACGGATGAGTAAGATTAATGCTGTTTTATATCATTTTATTCATTGATGATGGGAACACAAAGAATGACGACTAATTGCATTCATTTTCTTTTCATATGAAGTAACATCGCCCATAAAAACATCAGTTATAGTACGACGTTTACAATAGATAAATTAGTTTCCAATTCGGCTTCCAAGTTGTTGCTGTCGCATTTAGCGTCAATAATGCTTAATACTCCCGAAGCCTCACGATTACGGGAATATATAATTAAAAGGTAAAGGAATATTGGGTAATACATACTTTACATTGTATTTATTATAGGTACCTAATGTCACTACAATCAAGTTTTTAATTTATTATCTTCCTTCACATTCCTATTACTGTTTTAGCAAGCAGCCTGTTTTCGCCAAAATGAACAAGCTCTCTGTAGAACTATTGACACCGGTGGTGGACCAACTTAACGATGACCAACTCAAATTAATGGCTAAATCCCTGCTAACGGACAGTTTTTTGTTCGTAAAAGGAATGCCTGGCACAGGTAAAAAACGATATGCTTTTAACATTGAACACTGACAACAACATGAATTTAATTTCTGTAGGAAAAACGTACAGTATTGTACGACTGATTCAACTGCTTATACATCAGAATCAGTCCATACTACTTGTTTCCTACACTCATTCAGCAATAGACAATGTACTTCTACGACTTAAGGAAATTGGAAATACTAATTTCATAAGAATAGACTCTGGGCGTCTTGGAGAGCCTGAACTACGAAGTCGGCTTAGTTCTACGATTTGTAAGAACCAATCATATGGGGACATGTGTATCGAATTTACTTCCGTTGTAAGTAAATAAATGACAAACCTATACATATTGTTACGATTCTACACTAAAGGTTTGCTTATTTGGATAAGCCTTTAGTATGCGTCGCCTCAAGGTTAATCCATACATTCCTTATCTATAGCCCATCGTTGGAACGACATTGTTATCACTAGGACATCCAATGTTTCAACGACGAAGGTTTGATTACTGTATCATTGACGAAGCGTCCCAAGCTTTGCTGCCATCAGTTTTCGGTGCTTTGATGTTATCAGAGAAGTATATAGTGTTTGGTGATCAAGATCAATTGCCTCCTATTTTGAAATCAGCTAAAGTCAAGTAAAAAAAAAAATTACATCCTACAATTGTGTTAGTTTGGCCAATTTTCTTTAATTTACATTGACATATATTTTTGAACAGGGCTATGAAAATTAATGACAATATTTTCTCTGCAATGGCAACACCAATGAATACCGTCAAGTTGACTGTACAATACCGAATGAATAAGCAAATCATGAGCTTAGCTAATAGATTAGTGTACAAAGATCAGATGTCTTGTTCATCGAAAGAAGTAGAGAACAGGACAATTAACAACAATTTGGAGATGAAGCTGGGAAACATTTTGAAAAAGTGTCCATCTCGGTCAAAGTCAAGCATTCTGAAAATAATTAGTGGAGAAATGGCGAACTCCGTTGTGGTGATCAATACTAGAAATCCAGATGTCTCAGAAAATGAGCATGGGGATTCTAAAGCTGCTGACTCTTTCCAAAATATTTTTGAAGGGGATATTGTTTATGGGATTGTACGACTTTTTGTACAGGTATCGAATAATATTTTGCTACTTTCTGCACAAGCACCTACTGAAATGCAGTTATTTATATTAACATGCTGTATTCTGTTTTGGTTACATAGGGTGGATTGGATCCCGATTCCATTGGTGTTATTGCCCCGTATCGAGCTCAAGTCCATCTTCTTCGACAGAAGATGAAGTCAATTGCGGATTGTTACCAAAATCACTCTCCAACTGAAGTCAACACAGTGGATCAGTATCAAGGCCGAGAGAAAGATGTAATCATATGCTCATTTACGAGAAGTAGTTCAAGACAACAAAACAGGGAATCTTCGACGGAAGATAATAAAGTACCTATCACCTAAATGCGATATTCTATATTAAAAAAGTTTTTCTATTACGTATTGCCATTTGTTGACTGTATACATTTTAATCTAGGGCGGAATTTTGGAGGACATGAGACGCCTGAATGTTGCCATAACACGGGCTAAGAAGAAATTGATCTTGGTTGGGGACTCTAGCACCCTAGTGGAATATGCCCCGTTTAAAAAACTTTTTTGCATCCTTCCTGAAAACGAACACGTATTTATCAATCCAATGGACTGCCACACTATGTTTCAAGGCTGCTAAACGCATCAACGTTCGTCAATAGTATGGTGAAAAGCTTCACTATCAGGAATCTCTCATTATCAAATAAAACCTACAACTCTATGTCTTCAAAGTTACATACCTAAATATTATGATTATGCTGTTAAATGACTTAAGACTTAAGAGATAATGTTTACTAATAGCTTTCCGGTGACTCATATTTTGTATCAATAAGCGTGAATAAAACAAATAATGTATTTTTACTCTTTTATTTATGCTTAGATCTTACTATTAATTTATTGTATCTAAATATTTTATTGTTGACAATGAAAAACTTATATTTAGTTTTATACACTATAACTCGAGAAAACTCGAAACGAAAAATTCACTGTGGTGGGAATATAAATATAGGATAGGTATTATCGTGTGTAGCTTGGATAAATGTAGAGACGTTCACGGATTCATTTATCACTGATCACATCTTCAGAAGTATCAGACGAAAAAGCCGCTGTTTCGTCAAGGTGGTTAACTGTCTGTAAATGAAAATATTCTTTATCAGTAAAAAAGATAATGCCAGATTGTTATAGGTATGTTTATAGTGTATAAAAGTATACAAAAACATTTCTTATTACATACTTTGTATAACTCCTCCACCTTTTCGGCACCAACCAATTGTATAAGCACTGCGTTCTCTTGCTCTAGTTTTTCGACTCTTTCCCATAATTCTTTATTTTCGGTTAAAGTTTCTTCCAGCGCTGCACCACGGGCTTCGGCCAATTGTTCATAATATTGGGGAGGAGGAACATCTAGACGATATTAAAATAAAAATTAATTTTTCATTATGTAATTTCCTTGCGAAGGTACCTATCTATTTTATATTTTGAATGAACTATTAACTATATATTACCTCCAGTGACAAGATCCACATCAGGATTTTCAGTCTGAGTTACCTGATCTTTAAATACTTTTTCCTTTGCCTGAGCAACTTGTTTAGTGACTTTTTCGCCATTCTGACTCTTAGGTTTAGCTTTCCCATCAACACGGTGTTTTAGTTTCCCTTTTTGAATTTGGGTCAACGCTGGTTTTGATGTACTTTGGGACTTTTTATCAGCGTCTGCCGTTTTCTTCGCCTTGACCATTTCATTATCCAGTGAAGGTCCCGTTTTCTGGATGGGTGTCAAGGGCTGCCGGGTCTGCAAAAAATAATTAAAATTAAATATTATACAGTTATCATACATTATTATTACATATATTATACATATACATATATTATGTGCATATTTATAAAACTTCTATAATTCTCACTTGCCACGCTTAAGTACTATTACAAATAAGAGAGTTCTGTTCTGACTGAGAAAACCCTTTTCTTGGATAGTAACACTACCTATTTTGTAGATGTGTTTTACTTTGCTTCAATACTTTTTAATATTCCGTACGATACCAAAAATATTTTACACTCCATTGCAATTTTACTATTACTAAATAAGTTTAAGTATGTTTGTTCGGTAATAAGCGAAATACTAATGGTGATCTGAAACTACGAAATAGGATTTATGTTACTACTGAACTACATACTCAGCAAGAAATCAGAAAAAATGGAGACGCCATACCTGAGTTCTACAGAAAATGTCTGAGTTCTACCTACCGTCTTACTAATTTGAATATTTTCTATCCTCATTTACTTACACCCATACTAATGCATCATTATATCTAGTCTAGCTAGTAGGTACTTTGAAATGTTCATGGCATAGCATAGGTTCTATAACATTTATATACCTACGCATTATCCTTATCGTATTCAAATAGATCAGGCAGTCATTATTACATTCCATACAACATGCATGCATACAGACAGAAGAAACCTTAAGATTAAGAGTATAAAGAAAACTGTCGTCTAATTCCTCAGACGATAAGTAAGAAGGCTAAAATGCTAATGGAGCTCCGTCTTCTATTGATTCCAAAAATAAAAGGCGATGCCTACAGATAAGAACCATGAGCGAACTACGTACTAACTAAATACTACATGCATTCTAATTCATTTGCTTTACTTTAACCCAATGCTCATTTCAGGAACAGCAGATCATCCCCATCCCATGCATGCATGTCTAACTCTACAAGTTTTTATTTTACAGGCAATGCACTGCACTGAAATATATTGTGCATTACTATGTGGTGTAAGTTCTGCGTCCTGTTTATTCATTTAACCATTAGTGTACACGACACTTCTTATCATATTTTAAATCTGTAAACAGCAAAGCAACCCACAGGACTCACACCATATCGTAAAATCACTAATTGTAAATGGCAACCAAACCAACAACCAATCAATAATTCACTGATTAGTATTATGTATATATGTATATATTTATCATATTATAGGTATTGTAATTGTATATGATTATCAAAATAAATGAACTTTAAACTATTGACTATTAAATAACAAATGGATGAGATTAATTTACCTTTGAATGGCTTGTACACCGAGTTGTTGGAGATCCAAGAGGAAGCAACTTTAACTTTTCCAAAGGGCGATTTTCCTTAATGCTGGCAGCAGTTTTCAAGACACCAGCTTTCGTCTCTGCCATTTCAATACAATATCGGTAGTTATAAAATTACAAATAGATTAGAATTGCTAAAAATATAAAAAGTTAAAAGTTAAGACTGCAAAAAGCTGTTGACGTTCGGTTAAAGTTCAGCAAAGTGACTGTACCTCAACTCAAAAGTAGTCTCCCTGCTTCTTCATACCAACTGTCACTCGTACAAAATTCAAATGTATTCTGCTCTCCCATTGGCTCAGAGCAGAAAAGGAGGCTTAGTAGATAAACAAACAATAATAGTAGCACACAAAACGTGCGAGTAAAAAATACAATGTGTTATTTGGTTCTTACGCTTACATTGTATTGCGGTGTGTTGTAGCATAGAATCTATCACGTATTACGGCAAAGGCAAACACAGGTACATAAGACATGTATTCATAGATGACTAATAATATTTATGTAATACATAATACATTATGCTTTCCCTTAAGTCAGAGAAGACCGGTAGTACACAGAGAAGGCTTACTCAGTGTATTTGGTACATAATAAATATTGGAAGAAAATATATATTAGCAGAAGTAACGCTTAGGCAATGGCAATATATATCCTAGCGCAGTACTTCTGGTGTCAGCGCTCTCCTACGAATGATAGAGCCGTATGAAGCTGCGCGCTAGTCTAATACGATCTGCAGCATTCATTCAATTTCAGTGAATGGAAGAGTGAGTCCAAAAAAATGTTGAAATGTAAACAACACGTCAGGTTTTGTTTACTTCTAATTCCGGTAACGCTCTCCATACCTGTACCTGACTGAAGGTTCTATTACCCCAGCTGCACGATTTTTATTCTTTGGCTTTTAGTGTGTGACCAAATAATGATAAATATTATTATTTAATGTACCTTACTGTACGTGCACCCGTAATATGTAATAATTGGCGGGATACGATACTTTACGTTGTGTTATGAATATGAAGGCGCAGCGCCGCTTTATTAAGGGTAGCCCGTAGCCACCAAAGGAAGCCAATACATCTGTTTTCCTACTCTATCAGATCATGCAGAACTTAATTAAAATTCCATCAATCCGAATGAATAAGCCACCTAAATTAAGCTTAACTATCAGGAAAGGAGACATGATTTTTTTTTGTGAATTTCAAACTATAAATTGTCGAAAACAATTTTAGAAAATATTTTGCGGGAAAACTTTGGAATGTTTTTCTGACTCAATTAAAAGTTAATTCAATATTCGGGGAATCATGTGTCCGAGCAGGACCTTGAAGGCATCTCCAAAAAAAATTCGACGTTTTTCGATGACCCATTATTGAGTTAGGCAAATTAGGCATGATATCCTGAAATGGCAAAATTTTAAATTTTGTGTAGTTTACAAGGGCGCGCTAATAGTTAGCATATCAGGAGTTTGCTTCCACTGCACTGAAGGTTACCCTTAAGGTTGATTTGGCTGCTTTCTTATACATGGAAATTCCTACTCCAATCAATCCTCGATAACTGAATGAAAAATGGATGAAAATGGTAGTAGATAGTCAATTCTGAAAGATACACAATATATCTCGACCATAAAAAGACCTTTTTCCAAAATTTTGCCCTGAAATGATGTCATAATATTTTTTTGAATAAAAATGCAGAAAAAAATGTGCGCCAAAACTTTACGAATTTATTGCGTTCTAAGGTATCCGAAACTGCATAATATCATGCTACATAAATACATTGGTACATTAGCTTCTACATCAATTCGTCAGTCGTCATTGTGCGAATTTCTACCTATATTCCATTAGTCACTAAATGTCAGCATATGTCACTATATACCAGTTTGTGACAAGAAATATATTTAGGCTATTTCTGGGATTAACCCAACCCTTAGTACATTGTTACGTTACAATTCTAATTCTAGTTAGCACAGAAAATAAACAAGCTGTACTGGCTGAGCTACCTGTCATTGTCATGAAATTAGTTGAAAGAATAGATTGGTTACTTTGTCAGTGGAATGCAAATGTTGTTATTTAGTTATGGAACCTATGAATATCAAACGCACGCAAGACTAGCAAACTATCAACTTTGACGCTATCGTAATGTAATGTCACATTAGATTATAATAACTTGTGTTTTGCATACCGTATATTTGCAATCTCTATGCTAACTATTATATTATTACACCCGTATATACCGCGTTAAGTTAATAGTTCTAACTAAGTCATATCAGTACAGTACAGTAGTAGTATGAAAATGTTCATCTGTCACGCTATGGGCTAGAGGAAAGTAGGAACAAGGAATTCATTCTACATGATAAAATAATTACTGTTTTGTGGAATGAATGCATGAATTTCTATGTACAATAAGCAATGTTCCACGGCACTAGTTGTAAGCAATTCATAGGAATAGACTGAACTAAAGGTCAGCCAATTTGACCTTAATTGATCTTACGAAACCAGGAACTATTAGATAATGTTCTAAAAATTGTTTTATTCCCTTCGGATTCCAGTAGTGGATAAATTACTAATTGCTGTATTTATATTTACGCACTTCCTCTCGTACATATTAGTAGTTACGTGTGTCGTAGTCCAAATGAACGATTCGTCCAGTCGGCCGATTGAACTAGGTCGGTAAGCCTAACTTTTTCAAAACGTGACCTAATCTCATAAATTATGAAATAAATGAAATATATTTTGTAGCAGATGCTATCAGTAGGGTTATAGTAGCTAAAAAGTTATAGAGAGGTACCTTGACAAGCAGAAAAACAGATACTAATAGTAAAATGTCGTTTGAGTAATAATAAAAATCGCAATTTTGCAACAATAAATGCCAAAGTAATTGGGACGTGACTGGACTGGTGTTTAAGGCCAATTGGACTGCTACATATGCATAAAATACTATAAGGGCCCCAGGTAGCTTACACAATAGCTTCCATAAAAATCTCATATTTATTTTAATTACTATAGGGTATATGGAGAGGAGTACATTGAATAGGTAAGTGTAGTAGGTTATAGGCAGGTAGTAGAAAAGTCCAGTTCAGTCCCCAGTAGTGATGGACTCTAAAGTAAAAAAAGTTATAACATATCAACATCTCCACGTAATAATTGATGCAACTGTTATTCTTCATATTGCATTGTGAGTGCTATTACACAAATATGGACTTATATATATAATGGATGTCTTTTTGTCTTTAAAAAGCCGTTAGAAAATATTTCCTATTCGTATAGTAGTATCCATTTCACTTTCCTGTGGAAAGAGATGAACATTTATTATGTTAATCGCTGCTGAGGCTGAGGCAGCGATCGACTAGCTATATATATAAAATTATTCTTATTCTTGGCCATGCATGGCACCGTCTGCCACAGCCAAGAAGCTTTCCATCTATTACATCCCATAACCCATAGTACTGGTAGTTAAATTCATGCATCTGCGTTTACTGATCTAAATAAATGCAGATATGTATTCAACTTTCAACTTGCAAGATAATCCTCGCTACGGACGTAGCGAGGCTTATTTGCATTATGGTGGACGATGATCAGCCATATTACCGGAATTCTGAGCTGAGTTGCGTCTAATATTTGAGCTAACTATGCGGATACAAATACTATGAATACTACAAACAAAATAAGTATATTGTAGCACAAAATGTCATATTGATTGTTAAAAAATAATGCAAAGATTACTATAGATAGCGGAACTATTAGCAATAGGAATCATCTATATGTTTGGTCTCATAAAAACTAAAGTTTTCCATGAGGAAGTCAGTCAACTAATCTAGAGCTGGCACAATATTAAGCGTTGGAGTCATAATAGTCATAACTCCAATTTTTTGGCTAGAGTACACTTTTTCAAAAAGCTTGTAAGGAAAAAGTAAATGTGACTATGTGACTAATGTGACCACTTTGTTATCATCTCGATCATAGCAAAAGTTATTCAAGCATGCAGTACAATTACAATTACAAATGAACATTGGACTGTGCGGAAAACATCTGAAAGTGAAGAACAGCCCACCTTGGTATTTAGAAATCCAAAAGCAGGAGTGAATTATTAAATGAAACTACAACTAATTATGTAACTTGTTAATAATATTTTTTCAACTTTGCCACGCTTTCTTAGTTAAATATTAAATATTTTGTAGTCTAATTATTCAGTACCTACAATTTAACTTTTAAAAATGATATGGACATCATGACACAATGGTTCGGCACTTATTTATGATAATTAGTACAACATCATGAGCTTGTTCATTTGATGCAAGGTAAATATGTAAGCGCGCATAGTAATAAGTACATAGAAGACGTGTAGGTAAGTAATTAATAAATATGTTTCATATTTGTCCCATTCCTATTCCTCTGGGAAGAGTCTTTTTATAAATCATAAGTTACATAATGACATTGTGAAAGAAATTATTAGAGAGCACTTTAGCCTCTCTTATTGCATGAATTATGTAGAAGAATAGAATCGCATCGCGTGACAGAATTAGTAAGGGAATGGGGAACATTTCCTATTGTAGGAGTATTAACGGTGCTAGAAAGTGAGTCAGTGTTTCAGTATAACGTCACAATCCATGCAGAACAGACATTTGTTATTAAGCAGGCTCACGATCATTTCCGTAACGTTATTACACTGAACTATATTATACGACTTTTGAGACTTGACTTGCTTTCTCTAATACTACTACTATACTGCATATTACGTACTTTTGCTAAATACAAATGGGTGTATTAGTGCAATTGTCATGCCACAATGTCACATTTTATCCATTTTACCAGTAAAAGTAAAAGCTTTATTATTATCTACTTACTTACCTAATTGTACTAATATGTGAGAAGGAAAGTATAATCCGTTTTTTGGTATTATGTATCTATCTAGCCGTGTCATAATAATACTACCATAAACCCAATTTCCCTAGATAACCCGTCCTATAGTATTACATTATCATTCAATACCCCATATATTACATAAAAACATACATTTATACATAAGCACAGTAGTAAATCTACAGTCTACACACTTTTTCTCACGTTTAGCCTTTCCATGCATAAAAACATTGTTAATATCAATTGTAACAGCGTGTAGCATTCGTATTTATGGGTATCTTTGCCCTTTCCTGATCTCTAGGCCTGTCCTGAAATACACCATAAACGATAGATAGTACTGTATTACATAAAGCAACCAAATGAGGTCAAATATACTAAAATAGACGTAGGTATTAGCTGTGTAGTAATTTATAGATATGTACCATAGTGAAATATAATCACTGCTTTTACTTTCACAATTAGCGTCATGTCATGAATGAAGTTGCCAAATTATGTCTACGTATGAATTATTCCACAAAATTCCCATTATTTCTCATTAATATCTTTTTTATCGATAAATGGGTCAAGTGCATGCCACTTTGACAAACTAATGAAGCTGAACTCGCCTGGACTTTATCTAATTAAATATTTATCCTGATAGATCTACATGCCTTTACCTTTGCATTGCATCCATTATCCATATAATACCCACGTACGTAGCATTTAACCAACTCTGTCAGCATTTTCCTTTGCGTTGGCGTTGAGAATGATTAACTGGAGTAGTCGAATGAAGCATACAATTACAATCGTATGGTACAAAAATATAAACCGTTTAATAGCTACTTGTACATATTGTACACTTCATTTTCATTCTTGAAATTCGCAAAAGAATGTACTAAATATACAGTTTAAGGCTTCTGGCTTAAAGCTTCGGATTTATGTACAACTTTCACTAACTAAATTGAAATACCATTTTTGCTGGGGATTAGCAGGCAGATTACCTTACTATTCTGTATCAGGGAAAACTAAAAACTCGTTTTTGACTTTTGCAATGTATACCGGTCCAATGCACCTACACTTAACGAGCAATATTTGCATAAACCCTTTTGAGCTTACAGTGTTGAAGTATGTGGGTGGGAGAAACTACAAAATTTGACATACTAACTCTAACTTACCTGAAAATCATTGCCAACCCGACAGAGCGTAAGATTTGAACCCAAAAGGGATATACTTATAGTTGGCCTTTCGCTTGGTCTCTGGCCTGGGCTTCCTGCTCTACTATTATAACTATTATGCAAATATGGGGCAATCCCTAATGCAGGTATGCTACCTCTTGTGCATGTGTTTACCTACGTGCGTTTTGATGTAATTTGTACTTTTGTACGTAAGTAGTGAACTGGCTTGGCTTGGATTACCTTTCCCAATTCTGTCATAGTATGGATTTTGTTATTACGGACGGGTGACGGGAGAAATGAATATTTTGCGTTTCGGTATAGAACAGAACAGAACACCGCATAGAGTTAGTTGACTATAATATGTGTACTTACCAGCAATAAAATACTTCATATACTCAATGTCCTTCCTTGATTGAAGGAATGATAGCTAATAACGAGTATTTTCCAAAGTCAAGCCAAGGCTGACGTGATGACTGAATGATTGCATTGTGAGTTAGGTACATAGATGCTTTTCTATAATTTAAGTACTTTGTCTACTATACGCTGTGTATTTAATCACTCTTAGCTAACAATGCGCTGAGCTACATAAATACAGATAAATATATTCTACATAAAATTGCTTCTAAATCTCATTCAGAAAAGCATTTTTTAATTGTCTTCCTTGCCCTTGTGCAACTGTGTAATGTCAATTTAAAACTATATAGGTCGATATTCCATAAATAAATGTTTTAAAATTCTATTTTATGAAAAGCTTCAGATTATTTTACCAAAGTAATTGAGCACTTAACCTTTAAGGGACATTCGGGTATAGTAATACAATACAATAGGTAAGTATGCCACTCCTACCCAATTTTTTCTTTGACAAATGACTTGTACATAATAAATAAAAAAAGAAGATAAATATGATGGCAATGAATTGTATTGTGTGCAGGAATAGTAATTAAGTAAAGAAGAGAAGGTCGCCTGTGTAGAGTTAGAGGATAAGGAAATAGCGCAATTGTCTTCCTCCCCTTCCTCTCTGAGAAAGTTTATATGTGAGGTGGGCGATAGAAAGGAAGTTAAAGTCGAAAGGAAAGCTGGATAAGTCGGGCAGTAGTGCACATAAGTGGAAGGAAGTCGTAGAAATGTAATCCATTATTCTACGTGGGTACCTACTTAGTCACCTAAGTTAACCTATCTGTCTCACTCTTTCTATCTGGCACTATGTACTGCAAACAATATAAGAGAAATGCGTTCTTAGAGCAAACAATGACGTAACCTCATTGGGGAAACACGTACGTACAAATAGTAGTAACTAATGCAGTGCAATGTAAACCATCAAAAATATCTATTGTTTTAACACTACCCGGTAGTAAAGAAAGTGTAGTCTACTAGTTTACTAGTTTATTCTATGTACCAACAGCTAACGATAAGCAAACAATTTTCTTTCGGTGATATAACATGGACAGAGTCTATAGTTCAGAGTTTCAGAGTCATCGAGATCTTGAGTCAGCAGAGCCAGGCGAGACATTTAAACTGAACGAGTCAATTTTTTAGTAGCCGCGTCTTGTCGATGGATTGCGGATACCTAATTCTTTGTAGAGTTGTAATATATATGTATAAGCTCTTATGTACAAACTCTTATTCTCAAATGTACTCAACTCACTCCAATTATTTAGTAATTCTAAATCTGGTTGAGTAGTCGAAATATGGTAGAAATGCATTAAAAACATTTCTATGTAATGTAGGTAGGTAGATGTTGTAGAGCGTCAGCGTCAGAGTCAGAGTCAGCGTAACGATGAAATGGATCCCAATCAAGGTTCCTCCTCTCCTGATCTACATTTCTACACATAACATAGCAAACCAGGCACAATTATTTCTGCTTAATCTACTATGATATCACGGTCACTAACGTAGTTACTCGTAGTACTATTATTATATACGTAGTATTCGCTTGCTAACTGACTTCTGACTCTGCCTGCCCAAAGTACACCTTGACATTTCATTGGCATTTCCATAATTCATAAAAATTCTCCAGTTTAGTTATGTATTGTCGCAGAACTCATTCTCCATTTATGATTCTTTAGGTTAGTCAGCAGCCTCTGTTCTGTTCTGTGAATGTATGTTGTGACTGTTTTACAGAGTTGCAGTTCTTATAGCTGTGGCATGTCCTGTCCTAGCAAATAACCGTAGGAAACCAAATCTAATATTCTGACATCACATCACTACATTCGAGTTGAATTGTGAAAGTGTACTATTGTATATAGGCACTTACTGAAGGTTTTACTGTAAGCCGTGTTATATTATCCTTATCGTACCTACACCTACATACTTACTACCCACTAGCTATGAAGAAACATAAAAACATAACAATACGTTCTGTAGTGTAACGTAACAGTGAAAGATATTATACCCTGGCATGGCATGGCATCCCACACGTCCAGTCTAATCCATTCCATGATACACTTTCCCTTATTCTTGTTCTTGCTCTTGGTCTTTGGCGTGGCGTGGCCTGGCCTGGCCTGATCTGCAGAGAAGTTCTATGACGTTGGAGTAAAAATAAAATTTATGTATTTTGGGAACACCTTCATTGAACTATATAGTAGTGTGTTTGTATTAGCTAATTCTCTATTTGGCATATATACCTAAATATAAACTAAAGCCTCCGTGTAGGCAGGATTTCTTCCAAAGTCCAAGGTTTCCATTACGCTAACAGTCAATTAACATCACATTAAATGAGCAAACAATTTCCTTCAGCTCAGCAGGAGAGATTGAATTTCAAATTATTAAAATCAATAGAATATTGGATGGATGTTCCGGGGAAAGAAAACGTTTGAAGAACGAAAGTAAACGCAGAGGCAAAAGCAGCCAGCCCAAATCCATTGCATAATCATTTTCGGGGAAAGTTGCCTAATCTTCGTTTAGCTAACAATAAGTATGAGTGTTAGCACTGAACAATGAGACAGACAATATAACCATCCAACTTCAGAGTGCAATCGTTTTATATTGTAAAGAGGAACAAAAGTGTTTCTTGTCTGGCCTGGTATGTAATGATGTAAGTATGTAAATAGTCGAGGCATACATAAGTACTGTGTATAAATGGCAAGTTGATGGATTTAAGCATAAGTGACACTCAAGAACAAACGAAAGCAAATTAAGCCAAGAGTAAAAGTAAAGTGCTAGTCTGCACCAAACTTTCAATTCTAGTGAAGTTGAAGTTTTACGCAAAGTGACGAGTTAAGGACTCCGCTGTATACCTACATACTATAGCATAGCATGCAAAAACGGTAGTTCCATTCATTCCAGTTAAGTTCCAGCAAAAGCTACCTGAATTCCAGCATCTTTCATACACTACACATATAAATACTGTACTTGTACTACATAATATACCTTATTCATTTTCATTCCTAGATTCTTCTTTTAGGTATACATAGTAACCTTACCTCGTTTGAGGTATCGTATAAGTATAACACAGGTAAATTGGTTATCCATGTACTATATATACATACTAGTACTTATATGTGTGTAATTTCTAGTATAAGGCGTAATGCATTGCTCATGCATGCATTACATGGAACTGCAGACATTTAATAGACAGACAGTGATGCAGATTGGATCCAACGAAGCCGTGAAAATGCTTTCTCTCTAATTTAATTGCACAGCCATGTCTTTATTTCGATTTTTTATACTCGACTTTCCCAAGTAGATTTTACATGCCCTGAAATAGGTGCGTACCTCCAGATATAACATTAGTTAGTGCAAATACTACTGCATTACTACCTACTTACCTAAATACATAATATTATCTATGTAATAAAACGGTTTAGCATTCCAATCTTGTTCATTTCATTCAACTAGAATTTATTTGCATTGCAATAGAAGAATATATTATTAGACAATTCCAACATTTGCTTCCGACTATTTATATAAAGTATTTTATGTCTACATATATGTACTAGTATATAAGGATAGCTTCTCACTAACTATGCTAAATATATATATGGTATACTTAAGCCAAGCCACTTCAAGGTAATTCCAATTTCGACACAGTCCGCGTACGTCCTATCCTATCCTATTCTTTGTATCGAACTGCAATCGTTTTCCAACTAAATAGGATAACACATATTGCACACTTAATTCAATAGTTATGTACTTGAAGAGTTGGAGTATAACAAAACATACAAATTGAAGTCTGACTTATGTACGATTATGATTAGTGACAAGACAAGATGGAGCAGAATAGAGGAGACCCTAATTCTGGACAGAAATGGACAGTCCTGGCCAGGCCATGCCAGGCCAGATAAATATAAAATGAAAGGCAATGACGAAATAGCATTCCAGAAGCAGACAAATACATTTTACATTATTATTTGTCTGTTATATTATGGTTATGGTTTGTTAGATAGAAAGAATCATTTTGTATGCTTTAATGTTCCCCTTACTTGTACTGATATATTCTTTTACTTTGCACACAAATACACGGCATTGCGTGCCAAGCACAATTATAGGAGGTGTTATAATAA
Source organism: Tomocerus mixtus (assembly GCA_034694165.1). Classification (NCBI taxonomy): domain Eukaryota; kingdom Metazoa; phylum Arthropoda; class Collembola; order Entomobryomorpha; family Tomoceridae; genus Tomocerus; species Tomocerus mixtus. The sequence goes on from JAQFYC010000528.1 coordinate 19,509, forward strand.
TATTATTTTTACCTCCCTTCCCACCTCTCTCATGTACGCGTGGTATGTAATACAGTTATTACTATAACTCATTCAGAGTAAATAAACCAAGACATTGCACAGACTAAATTGCAAAGTAATTTTGTGTGTGAACAAAGATAATACCTACTAACTACTCCAACAAAAGCACTAGCTCAGAGTAAAGTGGTGCCAATAAAATGACGAATAAGAAAACACTTTGGCTGGCAATTTCTTTCTATTGTAAAGCCATGTGTGACAATAACAGTTATATAAATATGTAGATAACACATAAAATCATCAGTTTACGTACTATTTATAGGCAAAAACGTACATACTTTCGAATTCTATCTGAAGAATATCCTAACTTAGCAAGCTATGTACTTATTACGATTATGTAAATAATATTTTACTGTATCTTTCGACATTCTTGTCTTTATCATAACTCCATGTAACATAATTTCCTTCTGCATTGCAACTGTCACACGTATGAGTACCTACATACATACATTATTATTGTGTTTGTTCGAGTTTTGCTTTAAATATGTATGATCTGTTGTGTAAGAATATGAATGAAGTGTGGGTTAGTCTTAGTGAAGCATTATTATATGCCTCCAACTTACAAATACTACATCTAAACATATTTTATAAGTAATAAGTTAGACTTGTACCGTTGCCTGTACTTTGTTGTGATGTTATAGTGATTACAATTACAATATGTAACGATGGTGGCTGTTTTGGTGTGGAATATTGTGCTGTGTGTGAATGTGAATATAAGAAATGTCGCATGTAAACTGTATTCAAGTTCATTTTCAGTTTCAGTTCAATGTATGAGTTAGCTGGTCATATTTCTTTGTACTTCCTACATACACGCTATTGCACGACATTTTATATACTATGCAAATATGTAGTAATGCACATGATAATCAACATAGTACTACTTTACTGCAGAGATAAGTATGTTAATGTTCAGCTATATGAGTATGTAGATTCGTATTCATATTCATGAATAGCCTTTATGTGCATGTTAATGTAAACTGAATATATTGACCTCCATGCATGGCATTACTTTCTCTGTGAGTGAGTTTGTGACGGGGAAATTACTCTCTCATGGCATATTTAAAAAAGCCATAATGGTTTAATAACGTGTAGCATGCTGGAAAGCTGAATCATATTTCATATTTATTATGTTTATTAGGTCTGGGCTTGGAGGAAGAGGTTCCATTGCACTACTTATTGCACATAGATCATAAATTTTGGACGTAGGACGTAGACGCATGCAAAGGTGAAAATAGCATCAACATTTGGCTAGGCAGCGGAATGAATGTATTGTAAGTATAATATTATTCAGATTAGCCATGTTATAATATTATGTATGTACATATATAGTAGATGACATAAAAGCAAAGTGTAGGTGAAGTGTACTACATAGTATGTAAGTATGTATGTACATATTCGTATGAATAGGTAATAAATGGTATTCCAGTTTTTTAGTCCAGTTTAGTTGGCTTGGTTTGGCTTGGCTTGGTTGGGTGCAGTGCAGTGAGTCAGTCTTTACTCCAGTTTAGTTTAGTTTGCATCACAACAATATCACAATTGAGAGGAACATGGAGAAGGATTCTATTGTGTTTGTTCCCTTGTCTGGTTTCTGGTATATTGGATTGGATTGAACATTGAAGCACATAAAAGTTGTGTAGTGTGTGCAATGCACGTTCTTTCGTATCGTATCGTATCGTATGGATGTATATTGGGCAATGGAGTGTTTTCTTGAACAATTTGCGTGCATTTTCTATCAGTGAACGGAACCCAGTGAAGTGAAGTGGGCTCACTCACTCACTCACACAGCAAAACAACCGTCAGTCCGCGAATTGTCTTAAAAGGGAAGAAATATAGGAGAAAGAAGGAAAGAAAGTAGTTCACCAGCAGAGACATACATAACTATGTACTAAATATGTAGTTAGTAAATAGGTAGCTCCTATATATAGTTATACTTACTTTTCCGTAGTTATACAGATAGTACTACGTAACGTACAGTAGGTAGAAATGTACAAATAGCGGATAGATACTACGATACTCGTATATAAATGTGTTTTAGTATTTAGGAAGTAAGTGAGTGAGTGAGTGAGTTACTAGTACACGTAGTTACATATAGAGACTCTTCGATAACGCCAGCCACTTTCTCCGGCCGGGCAAGGCAAATCCAGGCAAAGCGTACTGGAGTAAGCAACTGGACTGGACAGGATTGCAATGCCACTGGACTTTCGACACTTTCTTTTCTTTGTCGGTCTCGCAGGCCAGGTCGCTCCGTGCACTCCACTCCACTACATTCCACTACTACAATCCACACACCGTGTCCAGCCAAGAATCTCCTCTTTACATATTATACGTATCTTAGCATTAGGTTAGTAGGTCTGTTGTCTCGAATCTTAACACTGCCTCATCCATTCATCCCACCACCTTAACATTCCATATCGACAATTAACTTCCCATCTGCTCCATTTCATTTGTTTTTATTTCCAAGAAATTCTTTTGGAAAAAAGGATTGATGGATTGTGTCTTTAATTTTTTTGAGAAGGGATTTATTTAGTTTGATATTAATACGGTAACAATTATTGTCTCCTAAGAAGATTTCACCGTTGGATATGATGAAAAATGTATAGTTTTGTGTTAGGTAGTGAAAGTTGTTAGCAATTTGCTGAGCGTTCTTCCAAACATGCTTGCTGTGCAATCTGCATGTGGTGAATTATTCCATTTTTTACCTTCTCGAGTCTTAAATGGATAAGGAAAGTGGAAGAAATCACAACTCACTTAATGGTATTCAAGACTTTGTTCATAATTTAGTCGGTAGACTTTTGAAGAGGAGATAAAAAGTGGATGGAAACAAATTCATGGAGTATTGTCTTGTGGTGCCTGCAATGGAGTGACTATATAACAATGTTTCCATGTGCAATGTACATACTTGTTATTAGAGCAGCTTTCCTTGTGCCGTCGAATGGATAAATCGTTGTAAATCTTTAAATGAATGTGGAGCATAATATGTAGGAGTGCTGTTTTGTTTGTTTAGTCATTGGCCCTGTTGTGTGATGAAAATTCAGTAGTTGTGCAAATTTTCATGTGAGCATAGAGATAAGGAGCTTTGATCGGAAGTTAAATATTTATTTACTGAAGAAACTTTGGAATTGGAATGGATTCAATGTAGCATAGATAGGGGGATATCAATATCACATACTTAACATAGTAGGTAGCTAATTATTTAGCAGGGAAATGCTTTAAGCTGGTGCTGGTGTGAAATTTAGAATAGATAGGCATCTACTGAAGTTTAATTTAAAGAAATAGACATATCAGGAGCGACGTAAAATATTATAAATAAATTAGTGAAGGGGGGCAGTTTCGAAGGGGACAGGTGAGTTGTGTCACTGGAGATAGTTGTCTTTGGAGATGTTCAAGTTGGGAATCAAGGGACATGGAGGTGGTGGACGTGACGATGTAATTGGACATGACAGGTTTTGCCAAACTAGAACTTCAACTGTTCCACGCTATCGAAAGCGACGACATTTTCAAAATAAGAGACATCCGATTGAGACGGAATTGGCTTTGGAACTCATTTCTTATACTGCCGGAGCCGTGCCTTCCAATTCCAGTGCAAATGCTCCCGTCGCTAATCTGGCTCGCAGTATGTGTGAAATAAAATGGCCTAAAACGACTGACTCTGCTCTTCCGTCGCCTTGCATCGCTCTTGATACTAGAAGACTCATCGCATCTCAATCTCCTTCCAGAGATCCTGCTGAAGAATTTAACGGTAGATAATATTTATTTTGTTCTACTGTATTTTCATAAACTTTCTTTGAGGGAAAGAATTAATTTCTACTTAAGCTAGGTGACATAGTTAGCAGCCCAACATTTTAATTCTTGCAAATTTCGGTGCAAATATACTACAAATTGATAGGTAATGGGCCTACATAACAAAATCTAGAACTTATTTAAAGAAAAACGAAGTTTCACGGAAATATTGTTACTTCCATATATGTGTGGCATGCCATAATCTCAAGTCTTCTTTCAGTAGAGCTCTGACATGTACTGAATCATATACTTATTACAGTGTGCCATGTATATTGAAAATATAGTAATATATGGCCAGCCATGGCTATTAAGTCTTAAAATTGTATACGTATGCATTTTTTTAGATTCTACCAGGCAGGATAGCTAGTAGGTACTTAATTTTACAGCATGCAGAGGGTAGGATATTTACAATGAATGTTTGTTCAGTTTAAGATAGAAGATTTTTTACTTCTTTATACCGCAATTTTGAGTGTTTCACTAACCTTATCTTGATGAGATTAGCAATTGAACTATATGCTCATTTATTTTGCCATTTATTTTTAAGAATTTTTCACTCAGGTATTTATATGTGACACGCTTTGTGTGGGAGATTAATTTGTTCTTCAATTATTTTACATTCTTGCTGACTAAATTGATTTGATTATTTCTTCTATCAACTTTGTGGCTCAATTTATTCATAGTATTGTTTTATTTTCAGAATTTTTATATGAATATTAACATAATTAGATAACTTTGATTTTGAATATAACATAGTGCTACTGCAGTCATAATTACAATTATGTTTAAGTAGAAATTACCATAAATTAATGGCCATAACTAGCATATTGTTGGGGATACATGAATTTAAGATGGAATAGTATGAATTAGCAAATGTTGTGTAAGGGCATCAAAAGCATTAAGGTACATTTTATTCACTGCCCTGGCCTTGTCTGGAATCTTTTTGGAATCAAATTAGGCATTGTAAACCCCAGACTTCCTTTAAGAACCCTTGAGCAAAATTTCATAATTTTATGACTGAGATTTATTGGTAAAAATGTCAAAGGAGAAACAAAAAGCTTCCTATGTTAAAATTAGTTCAGCAAATCTCACCAACAGATGGATATTTGTCGATTACAGACCAGTAGGCCAATAAGACAGCGAATAAATGTAGTACCATAATACATTTTTAATATATTCGAATTGGCGAAATCATTTTTTGAAGAAATGATAGTTTGAAAATAGCATTTGAAATGAAAGTAGTATTAGTAGTAGCAAGCAGAGCAGTGTTTTTAATTAAGAAATCATTGGGCAAACTTGGACATAACAACATTATTCTTAAACCTGTGTATTATTATGCTTGCTATAGTGTTTCTATGTTCTTCGGCTAATAAAGAGTTATTTAAAATAAATGTGGTTCAAGGCAATAGGAGTAGTTTATTGGTAAATAGCTTTATCATGTTTTTAGTTAGCCCATGTAGCGAAGTGGCCAGCAGGCCATCATATTAATGTATTATACTGTACTTTACAATGGAGTTATCGAACCGATTTGAAATGATAAAATCTTCATAAAAGTAATTCGCCGAACAGACAAACCCTAGAACTAGTACATATACGTAGAAATACTACCTTAGCTTTAGTACGTAGAATGGTGAGCTGTCGGGGCAGGTAAAGTATTTACATAGTCAGAACTCAGAACAGAACAGAAAGCCTTATCTGACTTTAAATCTTTTGATTGCTGAGGCAATTTGGTTGGGAAATTAAATAATAACATGTTATTACGTATACACATTCTGTTTGCATATTTTATGCGGTTGATTTTTGCGTATGACAGGGCAGGTTAGTTAGATTTTATTGATGGAATAAGCTAAAACGAATATTTGTAGTAAACATACCCGAAGTAAGTAGGACTCTTGTCTTGTCTTTGTGTTTGGATGGTTTCTATTATACTTAAGTTTGTACATGTAGGTACTTTAGTAAGTGTAGTGTAGCGTAGCCTGTATGTAGTATGTAGCCCAGTGCAGTAGATTAAGAACGCAGAATAAGAAAACTAGCATTTACTTAATAGCGAGCCCTTCAATTTCTCACACAGTTTCTGTTGTGAATATGTAGCAATAGTAGATAATTATTTTCCAATAGATAGATTCTAATAACATTAATGTTGCTTGTAAGACAAGACACGTGCCAATGTAACGGGACGGACATAGGAATTTAATTAGACACTACAACATACTCTTTTCCTTCCCCAACGTATTATTTAGCAAATGGTTGAAGAGCCTTGAGGACGAGGAACTGATTCCGAAAGCTATAATATCAGTTAATGTGTCTAGGTATTGAACTCTGAATGGTGCACTTAGATTCCGCAAAAAGACTATAATATTCACGAAAAGAACTACCCATAATTAGTTAGTGAGAAATTACTTTTACTTTGCAAAACTACTGTTTTTGAGACAATATCTAGCATTATGGGAATTTTTAATTGGACAGGTTTCAATAACCACTCATCTGAAGCACGATCCACTACTTCCACCAGTTGGGAATCCATCAGCAAATTTTTTTCCTCCGTAGCAAATACTTTTACATGTCGGGATTCTCCAAAAGACTCTTCTCGGGCCAATCATGTCAAGTAAGTGGAAACTTTTTAATTACCTAAAATAAAGTCAGGTACCCAATATTCTCTGTTTGAGTTTTACAACACAATCTATCATAAATATCTTGAATATCGTTAAGCTCCGCATTGCTTATTACTTATGGACATTGTACTTAGGTATGCATGCTCGAAAGTTGTAATGCAATTTTTAAGACAGGTAGGGAAAAGAGTAAGTTTGTTTAATTGTTACCAATAAGGTACACTGTAATACGAGAATTGAAAATGAAAGAGGGAAAAACCTTCAAAAAGAAAGTTTACTTGTAAATGGTGAAAGTACTATACCTTACCTAACATTCGCTTTGACTTACGTATTTCGTCATAAATATGAGTATGCAATTATGCCTCATAAAATTAATAATAGCATTTGCAAACATAAAAATCGGAAGGACACAATTTTATGTCTCATGTCTATTTGCCATATCGTTTAAAATTTTATGAAAGCCAACGTGTATAAAATTTCCATATTGTTTTCCAAGTTTCATGAAGCATGGCATAGCAATTATGCGGTAACTTTGCTACTGTGTACTGTGTAAGTACTTTTAAATGCAGAAATTGAAAATGCAAAATGTAGTAAGACCAGGAAGACTCTATTTCGTACACACATAAAATGTCATAATGTTCTGTACTAAAAGGAAATAGTTATACAGTTGCAATATTAATGCTCTAAGCGGTAAATAATTATCATTTGGTGAAAAAATACACAATATCTTATAAAGTAAGCCCCTATGTAAAATAAATATTTTTTACGGCTGGTAATCCTGTCTGGGAGTAATCTACCCACATTATCGAGAGTTAGTCAAACCAAAACATTTATTTACTGCTGGTACTCGATTAATGCAGATGAAATCTTGCCCTGTGAACCTGAAATTTGAAAATGTCATGCCATAACGACGGCTACAATTTAAAATACGGCATAAAAAACAACATAAGTCGATGTTGAAGACTTCACCGTTGTTGTAAATATAAAATTGCTGTCGGTCGAAGTCTTTTTACATAAAAATTTCTCCAATACAACACCAATGAAATGTGGAATGATTTGAATTGAAAAATTAACATGTAAACATTTAATGGTGCCTACATATTTAATATGGTAACTGGTATGATGAAAAATCCTTGTTGTCGAATATTTGTAAAGTACAAAAATAACGATAGAAACATTTCGGTAAAGGACGCTAGATCCACAAGGACATTAGACCCTCGAGACTGTATATCCTATAGGACGTCAGATCCTACCTACCTAAAACCAAGAAAAGGCCTTTTTGTTAGCTATTGCTCACGAACAGTTTCCACTATTTAAGTTAAGGTTACTTTGGCTTAATTCAACAATAAGATGTCCCCTTCCGAGTATCTAACTTTAAACTTGTTAATGTAAAACAAAGGCAACGCTACATAACATCATAATATTATATCTAATAAGATGTACTATCTCTGGCATACTATACTGTCCATCAGGATCTAACGTCCTAGAACCATCATTTTTTATGTTGGTATGAGCATGACGGACAACAAACTAACTGCCATAATATTGTCTACTCTTGTCATTTAATACCCACACTTATAAAGCACCTCTACAAAATGCATGCAATCCAATCCAAATAAGATTACGTTGAGCGTATTAAATAAAGAAATTGCTAATTCGTTTTTATAATTCAGGGCACTTAATCCAAAAGACATTTTTTCATTTGTTGCTTAAGGCGTAGGAATTGCGTTTCGCGTCCACAAAATTAGTGTCCTTAATATGAAATAGCCTTTGAATAAGAAAAATACATTTTGTTGCGTAATTTGACTCTTTTTATTGTTCTCATGCGGTAGGAACAGAAACATACATACCGGTCTGTAGTTTTAATTTCGTTGCTTATTGTTCTAAAAATAGAAATTTCCCACGTACATGTACACATACGCATAAACTATTTAATTTGTTGACATTGTAGTGATTTTAATTATTAAAAAGACATAAGGGTGGAGAAAACAAGATCAAATAAATATTTTAACTTATGTACTTATACTTCACTCACGAATGTTCAGCTTGCGAAGAGGTAAAATAAAAATAAAACATAATAGTTAGCTAGAGGAGTGGTTTAATGAGAATAATGTGCATTTATATGAAAGTATAGTTTGTATTTGTATGTAGTACAAAATATAGTTTCCGGACTTAAGTACATGAACGCATAATTATGCTTACCTACCTACCTACCTATCCGTACATGCCATGCATAATAAAAGAGGCAAAGAAGAAAGCCATTTATAGTATGTATAGCTGCTATTTGGCAGATTGGTGGATGTAAATGTGTAATATGTGCACAAAGCAATAAGCCAGACAATTTTCCTTAAATAAACACGAAACCGTCTATGCATACAAATTTTTTGAATATTAGGTACCCCTAGCTAATATATTTAGTACATATAAGCACAATGTGGCCCAGCAAGGCCAATAATGAACAAAGAAAAACAAATGTGTAAATTCTTAATAGGATGTGATAGCATTGAGCTTACGAAATGTGTGCACATGAAATAATTCCTGTCATACGAAAGGGCATAATAATGTCAAAGAGAAATGTGTCATATTGTATTTCTTTCAGACAGCGGTAGAAAGCAGAGAAAGTCAGCTTTCTACTTGAAGGCCAAACGGTTTCTTCCTTTTGGCATGAAAAATGACTGCAGTAGTTCCTTCGGAAGAGTTTAAAAAATAATGCCAACCGGCAATTATATGCATTCTCCAACATATCCATACCTACAGTCTACAGTAGTACATAGAATATGCATTGTTGGGCTTGCATACATGAAAGTGGCATTTTAAGTGCTTATTTTGTATGGATGATAGAATGCAATACAGTATTTCTATAGTTAATAAATTGATTGCTTAGCAAAAATTGTTTCATAATATTATTCAGGAAAATAGATTATTCAATTTATTAAAGGAATACTTTTATTTTCTGAAGTCATGTGTTACGGTTTCAGGATTTAAAAAATTCAGACCCATTTAAGAGATCTGACGGTATCATAAGATACATTAAAGATACATTAGTTTCCCAGTTATAGTTTACATTAGGGTTCAACCAAATAGCAATTTACAGCCGCATAGTAACACCAAACGGATAAAATATTGTTAAAAGATAATTTATTGCTAATCGTACACCTAGCAGACCAGATAAAGCAGCTAGTAAGTTATACTTTTTGAATGGGCGAAAAAACAACATCTAATAAGTAATAGGCAGAGATAAGATAACTGCTTATTAATAACTTATATGGGAGTTTAATCGCTGGCTTTGCATAAACAAAACAGTGGTATTGTAGGTTGTGACACCAAAGGCATGTGCCATTTGTAGACTGTAGGCCAAATTCAGAAAAACATCCTTGTTTCCAATTATAATTAATTACCGAAACTTTCCCTTGGAAATTGCTATTTGGCAAAGGTAAACGAGATCAAAAGCCCACAATATATTTCTCACTATGAGGAAATTGAAGCGACCTGGGCAATTATATTTTCAATACACAATTTAATTCTGGTATGCAAAAAGTTTAAAGTTATCATGAATAAGTAGTAGTACTTGCATAAGTTAGGGAGATTTACATAATGTTGGTACAGACAGTGATAATACCTGTTTGACATTATGTAGCACGGGATTATATGTTTTATATAAAAGATTATTCCTACGGGGAATTAAATGGCAAAGAGCAAAGTATTATGTGAATGTCAAATATTTTCATTTATTGTTTTGGCTTTTAATTTTTAAAATTTATTTTGACCCCCTGAACCACAACCCATTTAAGTGGGACAAAGTTTGTTGGAAGCACAAAAGATTATCTTTTCTGTAATATCCACACGAGACTTTCTCTTCATCTATACGGAATAAATTTCCCGGCTAAAGTTTATAGGCATAAGTGCACATGCCCTACTTTTCGTGACGCTCCCTGTAGAGACATGGAATAAATACACTATTATCGTATTTTTGCTTCTTACTTAATTGCCCCCTAATGTAGGTAATGAAACATGCAATAAAAATGGAGACTGCACTGGCATCCAAAAAAGTATTACACTTCAACTTTCACATACGCGAGATTTCCAGAAATGAACGATACATGTCTTGCATTCAAGAATGATTTCTATGCAAGAATGCCAACATTTACTATTGAGAGTGGCTTAAACTTCTGTGAATTTTTAATATAAAACGTATAAAAGGTGGCGCAGATTGTTTGCTTTTATTCTTTCAAGGAACCACAAAGTAAAATCTTAATCTATCGTCGTCAATCCCAGAATTTCTCTTCCATCTGTTTTTTTGAAATACGTGTACATATATAAAATGCATTCTTACAATGTACAAAACAAGATACACCTATGCCCATGCATTCGTCTTCTAGACTTTAATGATTACGAGCTTAAGCTTAAATTAGTAAATAAAATACACTCATACAATGAATATCATATTATCTTTGGTGCCATTAAAGGAAGCCAATGGAATACTCCTGCTGCCTCTTTGCAAATTAACTCTTTGCCATTAAATTCCCTTATACTCAGGTGTATTACTTACAAATATATGTACCTAATACCATAAAGTAGGATTAGTTGATATATAAGAGATCTACAATACGTATACAAACAGTTTAAGCTAATATTAGATAGTACACGGCATTGTATATATTTGTAGGTACCTACTTATACTTAATACTTATACCTACTGTATCAATCTATGTAACAATAAGTAAATAAGTGTTAGCCATAAACTATACCTACTTCTATGTATTATATCTAAGAACAAGGTAAGCAAGTCAAATGAAGCCAATCCACTTACCTACAATATAAGCCTCCTTTAACTTAAAGGCAAACCAAGACGGTTGGTTTTTGCCACATGTAATTGAAATGGCAAACCGTAAAATGACATTCCTGAACTGGACTGCTGGAGTCCTGGAGTGCTTAACTCACTCAGTAACATTTCATGCAGTTAACTTGCAAGTCAGTGAGTAGTGAACTGAAATAGTTATTAGCAACTCCTCTACCATAACGTAACCTTAACTGTTCTATTGCTTTATGATAGAGAATAATGTGTGAGTGAAGCAATAAAATATAGAGAAAAGCTAAGCGAGAAAACGATCAATACTTTTTAAAGAGAGGGCAGGAGAAAGCGACATTAAGGTATTCTACTGTATTGCAGCTACCTATTGAGGAAAGCAAGGAGGAAAGGCTTTTTCCTATGAGGTATGTTACAACTACATTAAAACTAGTACATTGTGTTGTATTATATTTATTATAGTGTGCTGTACTTGTACAGTAGCATTTCATCAAATAGAAATAGAATGTAGCTTAAACCTTTAGGTATTTCCTAGGTACTATGAATTTGAATATACATTCTCTATTGTAACAGCATTTCTTGGCAATAATGCTTGCTTGCATTGGACTTGCCAATCAGTTACTTAATAAAATAAGAATTAAATGCCTTTTTATTACAGTAAACACACAACACAGCCCTCTCGGTTAAACCTAAACAATACTAATGCTATTTACTGTCATATTATGTGTATCTGTATAGCAGCACTCTACTTTATGTACTTATCAATAATACAGGTGAGCAGAATAATAGCTATATTATTTGTGCCCAACGTTTAGATTGGTTTCTGCTGGCATAATGTGTATGTCCTGTAATATGTATATGTACATGCACGAACATTAGATACTAGATGCATGTATTAACTATGTATCCTAAATTAAAGTACATTGAGATAATGTATTTTGCGGAAAAATACAAGTGCACTGCTGCATGCACAAGTAAGGTAATGTACGTAACCTAGCCAAGCAGAACAACTTATATGTAATGTACCTCACCTCTATTCTTATATCGTTCAGACACATATCTTACAATTAGAGGACGGACACGCAACTTTTACAGGAATAAATTCACCATTATACTGATAGATAGATGCATAGGAAATTGGGTCGATGGACATTGGCAGTAGTTGCATAACGACTGTACTCCAATTCATATAAGCCCATAAACATAGGTAGTTTTATACTTACGTGATTCCAATTCATAATAATAATCAGGATAACCATGAATTTAATAAGGCCATGGCACGAGACCTGCTTTCTGCCTTTAATTAACTGGATTAAAACGCATAACTTATTGGCAACTAAATAACTACCTAGAATTATATCCAAGTACCTATAATGTAGGACATAAATTGTAATTCGGGTGAAAGAAGAACATACTATTGACACTAAAGAGGAAAGAATGACGATTGAGTAATAATGTGTCGATAATTTAATTAAAATTCAGCTTTTACATAATAATAAATATTTATCAAGGTAATTTAATCTTACATTAAACTGTATTAATCATAAAAATACGAAACTTTCACTTTAATTATAATTTAACATTTCTGAAGTACATAAAACGCGAATAGTATAACAAATGCGTGGTAAATTGTCAGTGACTTTGAACTCTGAAGCTTAAAATTCTGTATTGTCTACGTGTCAAATGCCACTTTTACTATTCTCGACATTTGACATATGAAAAGTAATAACAGTTTCCGTAAGCTTGCCATTTTTTCCAGATAATCTGAATGGCTGAATTAGCTGGATATCATCTACGTGGACGAAAAGCATTAAATGGTATGGAGTAGGTAGTATAACAGTAATAAAGGCATGTTTTGCATATGCATACTAATAAAAGGTAAAGGTACCTTTAGATAGTTAACAGAAAAGCATAAAATTATCAGCAGGTATTAACCAAATTGGATAAAGGAATGTGTGATATAATAAGTGTGTCCTTATATCTATAATATAATGTGCTGACATTCTGACCCTGTTCATAATGATATATGTAACACATATCTATAACGCACACTAAATAATGACACGGTTGGTTGGTTGGTTTGGTAGGGGCATTTTTATTTCTCCATTCTCAACGAGCCTCAAACTAGCAGGCAAGAAAGAGTTTGTTTGACGTAACAAACACCCACAGTACCACAGTAATAAATAGCAAAGCTAAAGAGCTAAACTACATTACAGGAAAATGTGCTTTATTCGGCATTTTATTAGAATTCCAAATATACAGAACAGTGAGACTGGTTTCTGGTTTCTGGTTTCTACTTTCTACTCTCTACTTTCTCCACTGACCTTTTTAGTTTCATTGTGTCGAGTGATGTGATGTGAGGGTGACTACTTAACAGAAACAGAGTAAGTTGCCTACATAAGTAAATAGTAACTAGTACACTACAGAACAAACTACAGTCCAGTGCAACCCAGTGCAGGAGAAAATAGAAGAAAGTGTTTGTTGGTTTGTTATGTACAAATAGTATTAGTTTAAATATCCTCTTTCTCCTGTAGACTGTAGACTGTAGATTTAGATTGTAGGTAAGTAGTGCACTATGTACATCACATCTACAAACACAAATAGTGTTTCTGTTCCGCAGTATTTGTAGTGACACAATAGTAGAATAAGTCATGAATCTTTGATTTGACTCGTCTCAAAGTACACAGAATAAAATTCCTTATCCTATTCCCTGACTGCATTTTAGTTTACAGTAAAAGTAACTGGACTGTCTTGTCTGGACTGAGTGAGTGGGCCAATAATGCAGACACAAACAATAGTCAAGTCAAGTCAGGATAATATAACACGTATATAATACTGCACAATACAATACACACATTCCTGCTCTAGATATACGAAGTACACTCTAATAATATTTATTTACCCGTTAGTTAACCCAGTAAATAAGTGAAATAATAAAATAAAAAGTGTTTACATTACATTAGACAGACTCTAAGGTACATAAGATGAAATTCCATTTATTTGCATTTATTTATTATGCATAGGGACCAAATTACATAGCAAAGAACGTAATAAGTTTGCATGACACTGGAAAATTTTGAGCGTACATTTGCATTTCTTGTCAATTTTTTATCCAGAGTAATTTATAGCAGATAAAACGCAGGAAAAACTAAAAATTTAGAAAAGTACTGATCTGATACTTCTAGACTATAGACCAATAATAAATATATTGTATGTACATACTAATAAACGTAGATATATTTCCTATGGCAGTTTATCTATGATTCATACTGTATAAAAACAAATAAATAGTATAATATCGTGTTATACTGTATAAAATAGGCTTAGTAAAATATATTGTATCGAAATGTGTTTATATTTGCCATGGGAAGCAAACTGTAAGTAAGTCGAGCATATCGTATTTGCATGGTTAAATAAATAAATTATTACAACTGTCTTTTTGAGTAGAGATATGTTATAGTTAGGCATTCATCACTCCAAAAGTTTTAGCTACGAGAATGTATAATAATATCCAATAGGGAATGCATGTTGGAGTATTCTATGAATATTATATTATGTGTCTGTGTCTTCATATAATATTTCTGAGTGAGAGTCCAAGTTGATAAGCATATTAGAATAGATAGGTAATTACCAATTCTGGAATTGAGCCGACGAATTCCGACTCCCGGTATGTTATGTTGGTTTTCTATATCTAAACTGTATTTGTGTTGAATTCTATCTTACTTTAGTAACTTTAGGTACATTTATATGACATATGAGGACAGGACGCACGAGTGTGGTGAGTGTCTTGTCTTATTTGTGTGTTTAATGTATGTAGTTGAAATGGAATACCTTGTCCTCCCAATTGTTCCCATGGAACAGGTATGTATATTTCTTATCTACATACATACTAACTTACTAACTTACTTACTTGGCAGAGACGATGAATGTTTCCCTAACCATTAAACCAACTGGGCGCACTTACTTACATACCTTACGTTTACTTACCTTACTTACGTAGTCGGTTTCAATTCGGCTCTAAAATCTTTAATACATAATACCCAAAGGTTAATATCTACTAACTCTGCTAACGTCTACCGTTTACCAGAACCAGACCGCTCACTGTGGCTTTTCCTCTCCAGTTTCCTTTTCGCCTTCCTCTTCAGACTTTCACCGAGAAAAGAAAGGCATAACATTTTGCAACACTCATTCACTCACTCACTCAGTCAGTTACTTATTGTTAGTCAACGCTATTTTAGACCGAGACCTTTGTTCCAGTACAGCCTACAACTACAAAACATTATTTCAGTGTTTAACTTCTATTCTTCTATTCAAAACTTTATATTGTTCTCAGAAAAAGAAACAAGTTTGCACTAAGCAAAGGGAAAGCGATCGACGATAAGCAAAATCCTTTCCGGCGACTTGTCATAAAGTTTCCTTTGAGTTTAACAAATACCGCAAACGCAAGCAAACCCTCTTTCTCAACAGAATTTACGCTTAATAGCACTTCTGAGAATTTACATACATAAAAATATTACATGGCTGAGGATAATTCTGATTTTGAGTCAGAACAAGGAATGTAAGTACTTTCACCTTCAACTTTACTTTTACTTGGATTAATTTGTTAATTACACTTTGTATTAGATGTTGAGTTCATTTGTTCAGTATGCAATGCAGGTAGATATGTAATAAGGCGCCTAATTATTAAGAGTCTTATGTAAATGTAATAAACGTTAAATAGTAGATCGATAAGAGAGGCATACATATGAATTCAAACTAAAAATAAGTATATTAATTTCCTTTTAAATAAAATGACTGTTTCATTAGGTAGTCTACAGGTCAAGTTTTTTGAGTGATTTGCCTACAGAAAAAGATTAGGTTGTCATAATTTCATGTTCAATGTTCAAGCTGTCAACATTAGAATGCATGCAAATATTAACGGCGGGGTATTTATGTAACTATTAATTAATTACCGCTGGATAATTGGCCTGCTAAGTAAGTTGTACCAAATTGATTTCATTTTCAGGTCACTTCAGTGCGACTACAGCCAGCTGAGTGACAAATTGTTGGCCACCGAGATGAGTGAGCTAAACTATCCACGACAAGATCCTAAAGGTCGAAACACGGCTCAGCAAAATGGGATGATTCGCTCTGAGAAGGCGGCAGCGCATATGGCGTGCATGAATTACCTGAAAAGTGCTAACGGACGTTACATCCTGCTGGACCAGCTGCCTGACATTGGTAAGAAAATGAAAATTGTAAAGGAATTAAGGAGAGGGAAGGAAGGAAAGTAGATTAAGTGGACGACCTTGTAAAATACATTAATAAATAGTACATTTGCTTATCATATGTATGTATGTTCTTTAGGTTGGAGAACGAATCGATTGTGGTATTTGGTATGCGACTCAAGAGTTTGTGCAGAGAGAGTTTTGACTGTCACCTCATGCAGCACGATAAGTCCGCTTATCGACCCGACCTCCAAAAATGCTATGCTCCAGGTAAATCCCTATTTCAATTCAAACTAAACTTACCATTTTCTTACAAACTATACCTACCACATTCTATTCTTATTTGAAATCCATATACCTACGCTAATTTATTGCTACTATTGTCCGTGCCTCCGTTTCTTTGTTCATCATTGTTGACTTTTGCTTACCAATCAATATCTGCATAGATATGCAAAAGTAATTGTAACCTTGATGTACCTACACCGGTACCTAAGTTAACGTTAGTACCTATTACCTATTCTACTATAGTACCTATCTACCCACCTGAGTCTTAATACGTAACTAAACCATGAATTACACTGTATCTACCTATAGTACATACAGATCAAATTCGTACTGCATTTTATGATTCATTTTAACAGTTCTCATTCGTAATGAATTTTTGTAGCCACAACTCAGTTGTAGTCACTGTTGTGCAATTAAGTCCTTTATTAAATTGACAAGGACTTACTTAGAATGTGTACTCTTATGAAATATTTTCTAGAAAGAGGACTTTTTATAATGGAAATTCTTTTACATTTGAAATAAGATTAAAAAATGAACACTATCTTTACGTTGTGAGCATTCTTGTATTTATCGTTATCTTTTCAAGCCATCAAGATTAGTATTCGATCAGAAAACAAAGTCCCACTATCACTAGCTAAACACAATGCCATTTTGATAGGACGCCGAGACCCCGACCATCTATTTACAGATATCTAGCCCATTCATTCTTTTAATTGTTTTCCATGCCAGAGATAAGTATTGTTTTCATTAAAATTCACCAACATAGACGAATTAGTTGATTTACGGTGTAAATTATTGCTAGCTTTAGATTACGTAAAATATAATTATAGAATACAAATTAATTGTAGGCATTGAAGGGCAGATTAAGTTGCTTTTGATACTTTTAAAGCACTGAAACAATTGAAAATGTACAGATAAATTACAACAATTTTGATATGATGTTTTTAGGTCTGCAGAGCACTGCAACATCCCTATGTGTGTCCCATTTTAGACCTAGAGGTTGTGACTATTGATAATTTCGATCGACCGTTCGCCATTGTCGTCACGCCTGTAACTACGTGGGGAAGTGTACGAGATCTGCAGCACAAGGTAGAGGTCATCTTTGAAAATTCAATTACAGCATTCAATTTCATTTCATTTTCTGATAATCTTTATTGTATCAAACAGAGTCCTTGGGCTGATAGCTGGAGAAGTAAATATTTAGGGAAAGGGACAGGTTTCCCGGAGATTCAGGCTCAGAGATTATCTTGCCATATTTTGGAGGCCATGTTGGAGCTACGGATGAAAGGTCTTCCAGCTGGAATTGGCTCACACCTGCACCCAGGAAATATTTTAATACAAAATGGAACAGCACGGTAAGCAAGAAACAATAAATAATATAGCTGTTCTATTAATATAGCCATTTTCAAATGGCTATATTAAATGCGTAGTATAATGTCAAGTATCTATTACGCATTGCTCCCACGCAGTAACCTGATTTGACACAGATAAAAATAGGTAACTAGATAGCTACCTATGTATATTGAGTTAAAATTTGATTATTTCCCTCTGAAGATGAGCGTAGTCAATACTACAATTAAGTAATATTAATAGCAAATTGCTGCAGTTGATGTTCATTAGAAAGTTGAATGAATTAAGCTGATTAATCTTGCAGGGTGGGTCCACCATTTAATTACTATTCTAATGAAATTGAGCGTACCATTAAGTGATTATAATTTAAGGCAAAACATGGTATTCCTTTACTAATTGTATTAATACAGACGATTACACCATTACAATGTGAGGGATGATTAAGTTCAGGAGATAAACTTGTCGATCATGGTATATTAATATTGTTTTTAATTTTTGTGAAACTTTTTCCAATTTTAATATTCAACGAAACTTTAACTTACAATGAGCAACATTGGGGATTTTTAAATATTAATTATGTAATTACAGTTGTTTAAAGTGTAACAAAAATGAAATATGGAGTTATATGTTTAAAAACAAAATATTGGTATACGCACAATGTTTAAATGAATGTTATCTGAGAATCAATAATTTGTTAATTTTAAGGTTTTCTGCGCTGGACAACATTTTGCTGCAGAATCCATCAAGGGTGCTTCCATACGTAACTCGCAACATAAGCACAAATCCGGAATCTATTGATTCTATTGCCTTCGGTAGTGCCAATTTTTGTGTATAATAAATATATTTGAGTATGCCAAAGGACAATTATTAAAACGTGAACTTATCTCGGTAATGAATTTTAATTTCTAACTTTATAGCTTACTTACTTTTCTCGATGTGCACTGGCTATGAAATCGTTACGCCTAAACTATCTTTACAAAACTGGAATGATATTCGCGATTATACTCAGGCAAGTACAAGAATTATTGCTTTTCTTGGTCTACTTATTTTCAAGTAAAAATAAATGAGAGATGTTTAATATTGTAAATAGGTGTGTCAAGTTCTGGAATATATTTTAAAAAACAAGGAGAACCGAATTCCCACACTCAATGAAATTGTTAGACAGGACTTTTACAGGACAATTGACCTACGAGAATTGCGATCCATGCCACTAGCGGTATACTACCTAACTTTTCAATAGAGTTTTTTAATCATCGGGGAAATGCATGAAGAAATTAATTACCTTGACAGATATTTTTAGATTTGCATGCCAGGTACAAGAAATCAGGAAACTCTTATGCAAGTCTACTTTGGGTTAGCAGCAGTTAGTCATAATGACAGTATTTAAAGGAATATTGATTGGAGTTTAGGTTTCATGGCTATATATTGGGACCTCGATGTTTTAATTGCCTAGGTACGCAATTATTGGGTGCAATATGAGCCAATCTACAAAAATTGCTATTCACAACTGTTGGCAATGCGTAATTGTCAAGTAGGCTTTTAAAAAAGCTTCCTGGATGCAAAACGACATTAATTTACCATTTTTCCGCCCAATAGTTAATTTAATTTTTTATGTAAACTTTTGATGTGCAGTGAAATTGAAAACGATTTTTTGTACCATGTAGTTTTTGCACACAGCTACCATCAAAATTAAGATCCTGCCAAGCCGTTCACGTTATATTACATTTGAATAAATGCCAGTAATTTTGAGTAGCCACTTATTTGGCCTAATATTATGTAAATAGTAAACGCTTGTGTAAAATTGGGAAAAATATGTTACATTGGCGACTGGCACATAGGTATTTTTATTCAAGCGTTACACAAAAATAAATGCAGTAATATGTCAATCCTAGGCTCACAATTTTATATTAAGTAGGTACCTATTTATGTACATGTTATGCATAATATTTCCCATACGTGCAATGATGAATTATTTTTCACAGTTTTTGCACTTTGGTAATGTCAACCAATTTTTTCTCGGTTTTAATAGAACACAAATCATTGACACGTTCTTGGTTAAATTGAATATCATATCTGTGAATGTAATTAATTTAGTAATTCATGCATGTTACATAACTATATTGTAATGCATGTTAGCTATCAAGAATTGAGTTTGTAGCATTGATAATTCAATTTTGAGTTGATTTTTGGTTTAGAATGTAATAGCTGGATTACCTACACCTTCAGTTCCTACTTTGTTGGAGCAGGTCTACTCCAATAAGCTTCGAATAGGGTAAGTGTTAGAATCATCATATAAGACCAATAGGAAATGTTTTAATTCTTTAAAAAAGTGTTCCGAATTTGTAGAAAAAAGTCAAGATCCACATCATCAATCTACCGTTCTGGTTTAGCGACAAATACTCTTGCACCCAGTAGTAGTAGTCCCAATCCTGAAGTTTTAAGGTAATTTCTGTTCAATTATTTGTCAAAGTATTTTTATATTGCAAACCGCTATGTTAAGTAATATATAATTACTGCGTACTTATATGTCAGTGCTATATGGTCAATATTGCAATACTGTTTGTACCTGTATAGTATGTGTATCAGGAATTGCTTATTCTAATTAATTACATAAATATTACATTGAATGATGATGCTAATGCTAATGTGCTTGCTTTTCATAATTTAAGATGCAATGCCAAATCACGACACTATTCTTCTTATGCACCTCTCATGACCACCACATATTTAGCACGCAGGCAGCCAAATCTAGGTACTTACCCAAAATTTTTGTAAATTTTTGTCAAAAAACAATTTTGTGCATATCCATGCATGCAAGTGAACTTTGTGCCTATTCTACATAATTGTGACAATGTGCTAAATAGAAAATAGTGTAATTATAGTGTACAAATAATTTATGCTGTATTAATTAGTTCACTCAATTTTCATTGTGCATAAAGTAGAAATGAAAATTTTCGATTTCTCCTTTTGTATTTAGATATTATTAGTTAATTTCTGTATTCATTGGTTTTATGTACAATGGGGTTTATGTCTGATTTCAGAACAATGTTGCAGCGACCGATTTCAACGTCAACCCCATCACTTCTGTCTAAACGAGGAGGTCATTCGTTTTGTGCGGAGATAGTTGCCCACAAAGAAGAATCGGACAGTATGTCGTCTCAACTCTCGATTTATTGTACTCCACCAAGCTCTTTAAGCTTTCCCTGTGATACCTCGCCTACGACGGCAGTCCAAAGCACGTCAAAAAACTCATCGCTGAATCTAAATGATAATAAAATGGCAAACGGGATATTTTGAATGTATGCTACTCACGGGACAAAGCTATTAGTAATATTAATTTGTGTTTCAAAATCTATTCTACATACTTTCACAATTGATATCCCTTAATTGTCCATTCTCTAAAAGACCTCATTAATTAGTATATATCTGTACTTGCATAGATGCATAATAAACTACTTATGTATTAAGTATAAGTATCTAGATCAGAAATAAATACAGTACTATTAAATATCCGTGCTATACTCTCATTGTTTAGGTAATTGTATTATCAATCGAAATTTTATATTAAAATAATTAGAAAAATCTGATTACATTTCAGATACCTACTAAATATATACGAAAAGATTTTTAAACTATGTATGTAATTACTAAAACAATATATCTATCCAGAAACTTT
This sequence comes from Tomocerus mixtus, assembly GCA_034694165.1. Taxonomy (NCBI): domain Eukaryota; kingdom Metazoa; phylum Arthropoda; class Collembola; order Entomobryomorpha; family Tomoceridae; genus Tomocerus; species Tomocerus mixtus. The sequence goes on from JAQFYC010000528.1 coordinate 41,277, forward strand.
AATACTATAATAATATTATGTATTATTACTTCATGTAAGTAGCAAACGAATCTAGACTACATATTTTCATTGTGATTGTGTCTGTTAATTGTTAAAATGTGTGACTGTTACTGTACGTGTCAGTTCAGTGTTGTTGTATCTGTAATTTATTTTTATTCTGTTGGAATTACACAAGTAACTAACATTAATTAGTGTAATTTCTTTGTTAACTATGAATATCTGTATTACCTACTTAACTGTTGCGTTAAATACAGTTATGTAAATTAGTATTCAGATACATACAAGTTTTTATCTAGCTCTAAACAATACAACGAACTATTATTAGGCTAATGCTATCTAAAATATGTTTCCTTCAAAATATAATATTCAATAAAATTATACCTTCTTGTACATCATTCAATTTCGGTCATGACGAGGAATTCAACTGCATTGCAATTGCAACTCATTCTCAGTACCATAATATTATACATAACGTGCTATTTCAGTATACAGAATTTGATCTGATGATGTAAATCAGTAATACGTAAATAGAAATCAATCTGCATTAAAAGTAGTCTCTGTGACCATAGTGTTATTTCGCATGTTGGCTCATAGTGACCAATTTTTCGGTATCGTTCTTAAAATTCAGTGCATTACTATTATAGTCAATAATATATCGACAATAACTACACTAAACTATTTTATTTCCAATGTTACTATCTTGATTTGAGTCATTGTGGTTGTGAGGCACCTAAATTGACCCTGCAAAAGCGTCTAGAGTTCTACGTCCCAATAATTGTGCTCTCGTTTGTCAGAGGGTTCTGGTGCAGTGCTTACTTGTAGTCGCTAGCTAAAGGTCGTACTTTTACTTGTACAGTGTAAATCGTATAGTAAAAGCGTACTATAGTATTTCAATGCAGTTTTTCCAAGTTTGTTGTATGACTTTATAATATTGACTTTGGAAATATTTATTCATCATGCTTATTAATTGCACCAGCTTTTTACTCCGAAATAAGTAATTCGTTGAAAATGTTCATGTATTAACACTAGCTTATATATAATTTACTTTCCTGGTGATATACGGTCATGTATGTAACAATCTATTTATAGTCGCTAGATAAAAGTCATTTGCAACCCGAAGAAAATTATTTTTCAATGGAATGTTATGGTAAAACCGTTGGTAATTTACTTAGCTTCTAATTATTCTTATTGACATTGTGCGTTAATAAGTAAATAGATTGTATCATTTTAATATCATTTCCTTACGCATATACGCATTTAATATCATTCAGTGGCCAAGTCGTCTCGTGTATTAGGAGTCTCATGGAATCCTAAATAAATAAATATGCTGTGAAAAAACGTTAGCTTGTTATTTCTACTAAAGTTGTATTTCCGTTTTGGTGAAATATTATAGAAAATAATATACAGTCCTAACGCATTATTGTATTAGTAAACTTGCTAGCATAAAAATGATAACCAATATAATTATTAATTGGCCGAATATAATAATATGCATTTACATTGTCTTGTCGCTGAAGTAAATACAATTGATACATACTTATGCAATTAACCGTAACTTAGGTAGGTACAGATAAGAAACATTGATAATATATGTAAGTATATGAAACAAATTAAAACATCACACTATATAATTGTAATGCTAATAGTAATCGAGATGACGAATTTTTATGCTTTCTCCTTTTCCTTTGGTCTCGCTGTGCAAAATCGTTTGATCGAACCAAATAAATGGAATAGTAATCAAGATCAAGGTAAATACAAACATTGAGGAAGGAGAGTTTGGATTTTGGATTAGGCTAAGTGGGTTCTGTAATTGAGTGAATTGTTTTGTGAGATGAGATTGAGATGATGTTATGGGATTTGATGTGGGCAGCAGTTATAATGTTATACTATTTCTATTTCTGTTTTGAAGTATCATCCTGAATCCTGACCTGACTGATATACCAATAGAGAAAGTCGTCTGAAAAAGTAAATGCAGTTGAATTCTACTAATGTTTATACTTTGACTCCTTGTAATACTGACACTTGGTTGTTGGTTGCATTGTGTCCTGTCATTTCCTAAGTTCCTGAGCAGGAGTAAGTATTCTCAAGTGGCTGCATACAGCACGGGCCGAAATCCTAAAATTAATATAATTTCATTCACTCACAAAACCACTTTGGTTATTTGGCTATTTTCAAATATTAGGAAACATTAAGTGTTATATCAGTACGATTTACTACAAACTGTATATAATGCTCAGCACAAACCAGTAATACACTTCGTATATCTGATAATCCTATATTTATTATGTGTTATCTTCTGATGTGGCTTTCTAGATCCTTTCCTTCCGTCGTTTGCCGTTCATTTCGATTATTTTTCATCTGATCTGTTTCTCTTCCCTTTATTAGTAGGTAGTAGGTACAGTAAATATAGCAGAATAAATAGTAGTGGAATGGAAAACCATAACCCAACCAAACCGAAAACCACTCGACAGTGATTGCATTTACGAGGGAAGGAAAACTTCAAACGAAAACTTAATTATAAAGCATTTCGACGAGGGACTTAGAAAAAAATCTCAGATTTTATGGCTAGACTTGGACGATTCACAGATCCAAATCGACTGCAATTAATGCGGGGGGTCTCAACTACTTTGTTTCTCTTTGTAAATCTAAATAGGTATTGCATATTATAGTTACTGGCCTCCCCATGAATGGTACAAAAATAATTTATAGGTTTTAGTTTACTTACTTCCAATATTTGCGTAAACATATTTACAATGCAGCTATATACATTGATATATAATTCATAATTTAGTTAAGTGTGTTATAGTCTGGTCAGGCACGTTTATATAAGTAGATCTTTTAGATAATTTTTAAGATATACAGTAGTAGTGAGAGGCTCTTGAATAGGACTTAACCACAAAAGTCAAATAAACTTGGACACAATCACACAATTAAATATGTAAACTCATAATAAGCAATAATCAAGCTTTTGATAACAAGTCATAAAAAATGAGGAATAAATGCGCATTACACACTAAACAAATTTTCATCGGTATTTTCTTATAACTACAATTACAATAAAGGATTTTCATATTTATTTCTGTAATGTGTAATTATTTGGTGAATTAGTATTCCCACAAACTTCCGTAAATGAATTATGTACAAAGAAAAATAACAAATAGGTTAGTTGACGTCATAAATCAAACTTATCAAATGTCCAGAAGCAAAATTCTGTGATGGATTTTACAAAAAATGGGGAGCCAGAACCAACCGTTTCTATATTATAAAAATTTTAAATCGAGAATGCCAGTCTGTCTGAAGTTCCTATAAAAAGTGGAGTCTACTAAAAAGTCTTTGTATAGTATATAGATATCTGGGTTACTATATTTATAGCATTTCTCTGTAAACACATTTATGTGCTGCGTAAATAGAAAATTTTAGTATAGCAGTATAGCACATCTTTATAGGAGTGTAATATCTGTATTACAAAAGAAAGTTGTCTCACTATGTATAAGAAAGAAATCTTTATATGAGATTTATGTGTAGGTACCTAGCTAGTTCCGTCCATCCATTCACAGTTCTTTTTATCAGGTTTATTAGATTGCTTGAGTGAATCCATATCATTCTGTTGCCTTCCATCCGAGTCTTTTCTCTATCTTTCTATCATCTCTCCTTTTCTCCCTTCTTTACTATCCTTTTTGAGTTTTTTCTCAATTCCAGTTTAAAAAATTCTTTTCTCGTCGTTTGTTTAGCTACGAATTTCTGTCTGTATCCTTCTATTTATATTGGGAAAGCAAAGACACTTGTGTACATTCACACTATAATACGTCTCTATTGCATTGTCATCAAAGGCTAAGTAAATATAATATTATCTACTATATTTCTATACCAACATTCAAAGAGTGTCTCATCATTGGGACTGCGAATAGATCTCTGTAATTTAATTTTTGGGACTCCATGTATCACCCCAATTTCTCATTTATTTGCTTCTTTACTTGGAAGTGATTCAATATTCATGGAAAGGTAGCAAAATACAATTTCAATTATGATACCATATGGACCCAATGGCTTATAGCAAAATTCTACGGCAATAATTTATATTTATTTATGGCGCTATTGTGTATGTAAAATGCAGCATGAGTGATAAGTATGTTGTTGCCCTTTGTATGGCATTAATGCATATATCCTACCTAATCATAGGACATTTTCTCGTTGCATAACTTTAAATACAGAAAAACTTGTTAGCTGATACTAAATTTTCTTTAAACGATATTTGCATCAATGTGTTGCATTTCTTACGTATATTTTTATTATCAGTAATAATAACTAAAGGATGCCTGACTTTGCTGTCTAAATGTATACACAATCAGTCTACTAAATAAATATATTCGTCAACGTGTGTATATATCTAAACAAATAGTTCCTTGTTGGTATATTATAGAAATTAATATAACGTATATTACGTTGAACATTATCTGGAATTCCATGTGAGACAAATTTCATGGAGATAAGTAATATTCTTGGAAGAAATGAAATCTCTTGAGATGGATATTATTTCTAAATGTACTATTGTACTCATTGCAATGTTAAGGCTGCCCCTTTAAGCAGGTATTTCAACACTTGACTTGCCTTTCTTTATCTCGTCAATGTTTGCAATCGCTGTTGATGTATTCTAAATGCATATAAGTTTTTGATTTAACACGATATGGGATAGAGGAAGATACGTAGTTGTTTGTGAGTTGAGTAGCCAAAACAAATGTAGATGAAAGGACCCTACTTATAACCTTTCAATGTTTCAAAGGACCCTTACTTACTTATCCCATCTCAGGAGTGAACCACTCTTGCAGCAAACAATGTTTATTGTGGGCTAATTGCAAAAGACCGTGTGCCATTTACAAACATGTTCAACCCAACTTACACATAAGTATGTACACAGCAGTAAATATATTCCATGACATGACATCCATTCCAATAGTCTATAGGCAGTAGCTTCACTATGAAATATATCTGTATGTAGTGTAAACTGTAAAGTACTCTTACAATGAACTTTGAAGTGACATGAACATAAATAATACAAACATCTCTCAAGTATAGTGTCAGCAATCAATATATTATTGTGTACACACATTCTAGGACTTAAATATTTACAAACTTTACTAGCAACTCGCATGCATAACTAAATTTTGAAGTGTGTAGGTGTAATGCGTAAATTATAAAGGAATCTATTGTGCATAGATGCACATAAGACTATAATACAAGTTAGTTACCTTACCGTGTGGATCTGTAGATGAAACCAAATTTTATTTACCGCATATACAAATAGTTACCTACTTATGTACTTACACTTTAACCTAGTCAATTTTCCTTTACGCAAAGTATTTATTTTGTAGGGAACCTACTGAGAAAAGCTATTCCTTACATTCTGCAGACATAGAGGACCGACCGACAATTGGAATTGGACGTAGTTTTCTGTAGCTATTTGAAAAAGATGTAGATAGTAGATACCGATTCAACGAAAGGTATTTGTATTTGTGTATAGGATTTATCTATGTAGGAGTATTGTTATATATGTTTACAATAGCATACAATAGTATTCATATTATTTCTGTTGACAGATCTGTTCGCACTCACTAATGCCTCAAAGAAAAAGAGAACAAGGGCCGTTCATGATCCTTATTTGAGATTAAAGAAACTACAGGTGGCCTGTTCTGGTCTGGGCTGGACATCAAATAGGATATGTTTCATTCCCACTTCCCTTAGACTTTCAAATGCATCTTAGCTTAATTTCTGTACCTATCCATCCAAGTATGTACTTACCTGCTGTAGCACTATTTTTTGTATTAACATAAATATTAAGCACGTATAAGTAGTATTGTAATAAGTAATACTTATGGGGATGCAGCATAATAAACACTAATTAATGTATAAATGTATTTGTGTGCGATTCCTTGAAAGATGGTAAGAAAAATTTCTCTATGAGAAATCTTTTTATGCAATCAAATGCATAATTACATTTTTAAGTTGGAAGTAATAAACCATAATGTTACCATTTGTAAATCGTGTATTTTATGTATTAAATATCTTCTATCTAGCCCTAAGGGAAATAAATAGAATTCCACTTTCGCAGTTTCCGTACCAATCTCTGAACACTTGTTTCCAGGGAAAATGAGAAAGGATTTCTGCTAATCTTTAGCGAATCGTTTTATTTGCAGTACAATAAATACATTAGCACAGTAGTGTCTTTATGTTTTTGTTTTCGCAATACCTAGCAGGTATTATGTTGCATTTCTGTTATTACTTTGCCGCAGAACCTAATGTTTTATAGCATTGCTAGAGTACATTGTAACTTGTTTATAATTCTTGGTTTCCTAGAAGTAATTGTATTTACAAGAGTTTTATGTGAGGTTGTTCGAATTTGTACTAAGAAATTTGTACAATGTCTGTATAATATTATGTAAATGCTTCGTAAATAAGTAGATTTCTATGCAGATACAGATATTTTGCATTATGTAGTTTTCTGTGCATGTCTTACAACTTATTGTCGGAGCCTAAAGAAAATTTAAGTTTATTTAGTATAATACATAATAAATAAGTAAATGTACTTATGTATATATAAATAGTTTACTCTAGTGCGTAGGAGAATCTTGTACTCCGCATCTACATAGTAGTTTGTATACTTATAGTGTATATCTGTACTATAGATAGTTATAGATGAGAGATGAGTTTAAATTCAGCAGTCCTTCAGTCACTTAGCTGAGCTCATCGTCAGTTGAGTTGAGAAGTGTACTGTAGAGTGTGGAGTGTAGTAAGTAGTACTATTCTTCTGTCTGTCTGTTCTGTAGATTTTGTAGTATGTTTTAGCCATGTGGTGAAACTCCCAGAGTAGAGTTTTCTAACTTCACGGCAGATTAGCCGTCAAGTCTGGTCAGAATGGAGGCAGTCAACCGAGAAGATGAGAAAGAAGGGAACATTGAGCCGGGCGGGCAATGCAATGCCGAACTAACCTAAACTAAAGTAAGGCAAAGGAAGGCAACGAATACAAAATAATAGTTGGAGGACTACAGAATACAGAAAGGCAGCAGCGAATTATTACAAGAAGAGTGTCCTCAGCCTTCTTAGTCCTTATGTTAGTTTTGGTATTATATTATACTGGCCAGGCCAGCAGTGAATTACATGTTCGTATTTCAGTAAATAATATAATATCGTATCACTGTCCGTGTCTTGTCTTTCCTCGTCTTGTCGTGTCGTCCTCGTCCTCCTCGACTGACAATCAGAGTTCATTTCGCTGTGTACAACGTCTCCTTACATTCCTCATCTTATGCATTCTATTTATTTACTAGACATATCATACTCATCTCATCCTCACCATTCTCATTCTCGTCACCATCAATCCACTCAAAAACCACACAGGGAGACATTAATACTTGGAATACTTATCTTACCACTTTTATTTATATTTAGCCAACATAAGTAATAAGAAATGCTTATACAAAATAGTATTACACTAAAATTTAAAACTTTTAGTACCCCTACTTAATAAAGTATAGGTACCTAGCACACGTATTTAGTGCATCGGTATGTTTATCATGTGCGGCTCAAATATCTGTGCGTATCTAAAGCACTGCGGATCTAAAATCCGCTGGACTCTGAATCCCGGTCACCAAATTTAGGACGCATTAAGCTTCCAGTATATCTGTAGATATTTCCACGAATAAAAATGCATTATAATAATAATGTGTTCCTTAGTCTTGTCTTGTCTACCTAATTTTTTTCTGTAAATTCCATCTGTAAAGAAGAAAGACAAAAAACTTAAAAAATTCTTTATCTATTTGTATGTACACGGACCTACATATATGTACTATCATACTTGCTTATAATTTCCTTTTGACAATTACCTATACTATATTATAATGTGCAGAAACTAAAAATGTATACCTACTTTTATATGGTGTTGTGTCCTATGTGCTTTTATAAATGTGGAGCCAGTGTCCCACCCCAGGACCTAACTATTAAATATGTACACATAATAAGTTACACGAATTTAACCACAGCGACAATAAGTTTACAATTTTATTGCATTTACAATCTAGATACATAAAGATGCACTTATTGCTTACTTAGCAGTAACAGAACAAGCAGTGCGTAAAGTTGTAGATAATGTCATGCCAATATTAAATGTGGTTGTATGTATCTGTAAGTGGTTGTTGCGTGACATAATGCTATGTGTGTATTCTAACTTAAGTAAGCGAAGCTAAGTAGTAAATGTAGGGAGAAGGAAGGTGCTTTTAAGTGCCTATGGTCTGCCCACATGCTATTATTTGTAAATAAGTCAGTTGTAAGTATTTTGAGACAGGCAGGGAGGCAGGTAGTCAAATGGGAAATAAATGAGTGCACATTAGTTTGGTAATGAGAGGGATGTCAGGTCATGGCTGTTGTTCTCTTGTGTTGGGGCCGTGCATTTGATTACAGGGAAGGAGAGACGGACGGAGAGTAAATAGGTAGGAGTGTATGTCATGTCATGTCCTATTTGTTTCCGTGTGATTAGACATTGATGGGCAGACAGAACACAACAGGAACACTATATACACTCAGTATTAGTATACATAAAGTGAGTGAGGAAAAGTTATATGTACATACAAGGATAAACAAAAGAGTCTTTACATATACATACAATAATCCATACAAAAATACACATACTCTAAGCTAACTAAGCTTTTAAGTAGTTATTTAGTATGTATATATATGTAGTAATAAATATTAAATTCCCATGCATAGAATTAAATACATTATGTAATTATTTATCGTTAGCTTCAGCATGGAAATAATAAAATATTACTTAATTAGTTAGTCATATACAATAGAATGTATATTATGTGTATAGATAACCATAATTATACTGTTCAGTTCTAACTTTTCATTATTAATTTGCATTTCTATATAAAATATGAAGAGATTTGTCTTTTTGGAGATATAGACTATATTGTATTGTTCAATAATTATTAGACAGTTTGTTTGGCAATAGATTTCCCATTGCTGTCTGAAGGTTTGGCTTCAGGAGTGTTTCTTATTTCTTCTGAATGTATTTACTTGATGACATGGCCAGGCCAGAGACAGACAAGGCTCTACCCTTGCGATTGTTTCATTTCGAATGAAAAGGAAAATAAAAGAAAGAAGATAATGGGAGGAAGGAATGATTCCCTTAGTTAGGACATGATCACTTACTTGCTCGCTTGCCGACATCTCGACTCATCTTTTGTTTTGTTGTCAATGTGGACTATAGAGTCGATTTTAGTCGAAATTGTTCAAATGACAAGAGTAGGTTGCAGTTGCATTGTTGTTCCTTGCCATCCCATCCACACTCCACTGTCCGAATTCACAAGAGCGTATTTCCTGACAATTCACTTCAGTCAGATTCATATCCGTCCGTTGCCCCAAAGATGAAAACACACGGCACGGCATGCTAACTAGCTATTTAGAAGCTTTTGTTAGTGAAACTATAATTTTCAATTGCAACAATATCCTCTCTTCAGAAAACTATCCTCCTAAATGGAACAACTATAGTGATAGATAAATGGCCTGTTTGAATTATTCTTTAATTTGCAAATCTGACTTAGGTAAGATATATCATCATGTACAAATTATCCCAAATTGCTAAGTAATTCGCAGTTTCCCAATCAACATTTTATTTTCACACATTTTATAACAATCTGTATACAAAATCGTACATTTTCTGACTGAAATTAATCCAAAGAAAGAAAAATAGTAGTGATATCAGAACGCATACCTTTGACCCCCAATTAAAAGCCAATATTCAACGGGTACGTACAGAATAGTGCATTTATCATACCCCTTGCAACAAATCCGTCGGTTTTCTTTAAGTACTTATCTCCTTGAATACAAAAAGGTGTAGGTATTATAAGTATCTTACTATCAGTACCCCACCACATTTATTTTTTTACGAACAGGTACCTATAGATAAAATAAAGCTTATTTTAATTCTTACCTATATTGTAGTACTGAACTAAATAGTATACTGCATATAGACAGTGCCTAAGTACCTATTCAATTCTCATCATTTTCCCTTTCTTGCCTTCAACGCAGCGAAACGATTGATGTGATCCAGCTTTTGTCGGCTTTATAATACCCACGAATGCTTCTTAGTCCAAATAAATAATAGGTAAGGGATGGATTGCATTGTCAATGTGTGGGATTGTTATTTGATACACTCTAGATATAAAAGGAATCTATTTCTTTAGGTGAGGTCATGTCACGTAAAGTATGCCAACTTTAATTTACATTTACATTTACATTACACACTCCCAGATATCTCTTTACACTATCAATATCTGTATTATGTGCAAATATAAAAGAGAAGTTCATAAAGGTCGCATCGCATCTTATATTACATGAATACTGTAAATAAGAAGGATATTATGATTTTACTTGTATTGTATGTATGACATAATAGTTAATAAGCAATAATGTGTGTGCTAGTGCTAAGCATGCTAGAGATATTTGGTCGTATGCTCGTAATGTAAACGAGCCTTAGAGATTAAAAAGTGTTGAGGAGAAGTTGGCTGTTGTGCTGAGTATGAGATTGTCAATTGAGTTGATCTGAGGGAGGGAGTCGTTTATTTTATATTGCATTGTGCCAGCGTGTTGTGAGGATGAGCAGAATAAAACGGAAGTGGGGGTCATAGTCCTCTTTTAGAAAGTAGTAAGTATCACTATCACTGAATTGACTGCCTCAATTGTGAGGAGGCCGGATCAAGGATGAATAGAATAACCCAAATATAAATGCTATCCCTTATAAATACTGTAAAAGCTTCCCATATAAAATATATAGAGACACACAATGGAAAATAGTTGGTGAAGAGGAGAAAGACCACACCCGGGTGACCGAGTCGAATGAAACGAAACTGTGTATCAATTTCGTATATTATTACAGAGTATATGTCCATAACTAAGGTAATAAATATATATAAAGAGTGCTGATACTGACATTATGTCATGTGAGTGTTAATATTAGTATAGGAAGTATGCGGATGGAATATATTAAATATTATATAAGAGGAGTGTAAGCGTAGCGGGTCAGATGGATGGACAAAATAACAAGGCAACGCTCAGTGCTTAATAAACGGCGAATAAAAGAAGGATCAATCTCTTTCTCTCTCCTCTCCTGTGATCTGCGTGTGTGTTGTCTAGTCCTCGTCGTTTTTAACGGAGTGATCTTCTTGCACTCGAGCGAGAGAGTCGAGTGAAGGCAAAAAAGGACCCTAGCTCACTCATCATCAGTATCAGTCTCGCTTCATTATATTATTAGGAAAGATCTAACAGCTAAGCACGTGCTCCCAAATCAATTTCAAGCTTTTGGGCAATCAAATTTCTGACTTTGCTAAGGCTCAATGGGTGTCACTAGGCAATTGATATGTACTACTAGCTATTTACTATATGTAACATATACTATATGTCTATCCTAAAATACTGTACTCACACCTTTACGTAGTATTCTTTACCTATAAAAAGAGACATCTCACTTACGTAGGTAATAATTTCAATATCCATCTCACTCTTATTTAATGACCATCAGATTGTAATAATAATGAGTATTGTCTACCTTGCTCCAACCCCAGTTATACAATATTTTCTCATCGTGAGTTTTCGTCAGTTAAGTAGTGATTATAGCACACTATACTTAAATAATGTTCCTAAAAACATCCAAGCTTTTCCAAACCATAGTATTATATAAATTCTAAAGGATAGTCCTTATTTATTGTATTAATTATTGCTTTTTGTCAGATAATACAAAGATATTCCCGTACTTATTGTAAGAGGAATACTTTCTCCCTCTTTCTTTGTTCCTCCAATATAATAGAGTAATATTGTCAAGTACATTACACAATAAGTATATGTATGTATGTAGTTAGTTGAAAGAGAGGTACTTGACTCGACTACTCCCAGTTCTACTCTTATTAACACATCAGTTTAATTGCTATGCTATAATGATTGGTGATTTCTGTGATGTTGGCATATTATCTTATAAACTGTTCTGTACTAATTTAGGCCATAAGTTCATTATGTAAATTAGTTCCTG